>BGPR01017192.1:0-33058 GCA_013235015.1 Araneus ventricosus
TCGAATTGTGAAATTCAAAAACCTTGATTGAATTATAAAGTTAAAACATTTACCAGTGAAATAAATGAAAATTAATGAAGTTACATTTACTTATATAACGGTTGAGAATTAACGCAGAAACTAGTTTTTTCTGTTTCCACATAAAAGTAATTTAGAAATTTTAGAAGATCAAACCACAAAAAGGTGTATGAAAATACCAAACTGAATAGGTAGTATTTACAGCACATATTTTGGGTTTATCTCTCTGTATAATTACATAGGTTTCAAATAAAACACAATTAGAGTATTAATGGGGCCTTACAACCTTCCGGGTAGGTTGGGTCGGAGTGGATGTTAAAAATAATAATTACAGTATTAATAATAAAAGAAAAATGTTTTCGTCAGCGTATAAAAAATTAATACAAATTCAGGAATGCAGTAAAGCAAATATCTGCAAATTCTTTCTCTTTTTCTTTGTTTGAAGTTGCCTTCTAATAAATATAATTTAATTTGCTTTAGTACAAACTCAATTCAAATTTAAAGTTTAAAAAAATTAAGAATGGATATAGAAAACGCAGTAAGTGCCAAATTACAAATTTTAAACGAGCACAAAAAAAAGTTTCAGGCCTTTCAGTTCTTTATTACTGGCAATATCTACCAAAGAGTTTTTCAACTACTTAGAGTTGTTGGTCATATATAACGTTTCCTGCGCAAAAGACTTTGATTTTCACTACGTTCTGACGCAAAAGAAACTGTGTGTTGGGACTTACCATGGCTTTCATTTCCATTCTTCAATAATCTTAAAATCACTGCCCACTCACACGTTATCTGTATCCGAGATAATGAATGAAATTTTCAGTGTGATAACATCCTAATTTTGATATGTTTTCGGTACGTTTGGACATCAATTCCTATTCAAATAAAATAAACTCTTTAATTTCAGTTGACTCTATGGTGTGGATGGATTGCAACTGTCATATGCATGTGGCATTGTTTCTTCTCCCTATATAAGGAAGAAGAGATACTAGTGGTGACAGCCGTCTACAATGGTACAAAACACCTGCTCTTTTCCTTCGGCTTTGCTTGGGTGATTTATTTATGCCTAACTGGACAATCAGGTTTGTATATACAGTGGGTTGCCAATACAATATGGACATTTTAAATTTGCATATTTTTTCGAATATCTCCCGAAATTCTGCATAGATTTTCTTAGAAATTCGAACATGTAAAGATTAGGCTTTAACTCACATTTTACAGAGAAGATTCCATAACGAGAGTATTTAGGGAACCGAACAGAAAGTCATAACGACAAAAAAAAAATCGACTCATCCCTTTTCAAAGAAAGCTGATAAGGCGATGAAACTTCCATCAATAGTTATGCGTGCTGTGCATAATAATTACATGCATTTTCGTAAAAATAGCACAAATGTTCGTGAAGATATATAGGTTTCTTAAAAAAATCCCAAATTTTCCCGCATGTTTTTTGCTAATAAATTGTATAAAATTCACTGAAAGCGTGACAATTTGTTAGAGAAGCATTGTATTAAATATGAAGTAATTACTTTGAATATTAAAGGAAATATAAGTATTTTTAGTAAATGCTTTTTTACTGTGCATGTGCGAAATGTAGCGTAATTCTACTTTCATGATTTAAGAACCAGATATATTAAGCAACTTATATAGAAATTTCAGTTCTATAACCATTAGTATTCAGAAAGATATCTGCATTGCAACTTGGTGAATTTCAAGAACTAAGAGAAGCTAAATGATGAGGCTTCTTGCACAAACTGATATTTTTTAAACTTGAATCTTCGAATAGTAATCATCGAACTGAAATTTAAATTATGTATTTAATTTATAAGTGTACATGAGTATTCAGGATATTCAATTTTCATTAAATTCAATATTACTGTTCCAAGATCTTTAACATAAGAAATTTTTAACATAAAACTGCATCTTGAAGAGAAATTTAGTTTTAAAAGAAAGATATGTTTAAAAGTTACACGTAAAAAGAATGTGATGTATACATAGAAGTCGAGATATTTAATCTTGAAATCATATTTACATCTGTACATTTCAGTTAAGGTTAATAATGTTCAAATCTTAAAATTCAAAATAAGTCAATAAGAAAACAGATATTTTCAAACTTATTCAAAGACAAAATTTACGAACAAATGTCAAGTTATGCACATCTTCATTAAATTTTTCTTGATAAAAATTTAAAAATATAGAAGTCATTTGATATGTCCAGTTTTCTACTGCTGATTTGCTCTATTTCTGTAGTTTTGGGAATTATTATATGGTAGTTTTAAAGCTATATGTTAGTTTATCCGCTATCCCAGTACTGTGTTTTCTGCTCTAATTTTAACGTAGGACTACGTTCCTCCCATTTGGGTCTCAGGAACGAATTTGATTCACACGCCAAAATGCCACGAACAACGTTGTATGGCAGATCGTCTATATCTCGCTAACTATATATACATATGTTGAAAACTTAATACATATGTTAAAAACATAACTAATGTCTTAGTTTAGAGATAAAGGGTAACAACAGAAATTACAACAAATTGAAAATCGGAAATGTAGTTCAACGACTACTGAACTGTATATAGAAACAAAACAGTCAAGCGAGTAAAGTAGTCCTACGCCTTTAACATCAGCGGCTGTTTGAAATAAATCAGCCTTCCGTCATTTTTATTCATTGGTTATGTAAGAATCTATTTTAAGGAATTTTGTTCTCTAAAAAAGCATTCTTTTATCGTCAAACGAGATATTTATTCCCATGCATGAGAAATTTGACTAATGTTAGTGTTAGTAATCGAAGATATATAATAAGATGAAAAAAATTATAATAAATTTCATTTATATAAATATAATGATGCATTATGATAATTACTACATTGATTACGTTATTATTATTATTACTTTCATTACATTATGAATGATAATAACAATGGTTACATTGCAATCGGTTTACACTCGTTTATAAGGATATTTGTGTCGAGAAATCCCTTTTAAAGTTCAGAAATCGAAAGTAAATTATTGCCGCAATAAAAAGATGAACGCCATCATATTTGAAATATGCAAAATATTAAAAGGCACTGATTTTCTATATTATAAGAAAGAGAAATGATATTCCTTTAGAATTTACTCTTCTTCTTGTACACGTGTATTGAAAGCTTTCACCACATGCCTTATTTGACTGTCAAAAATATTTACATCTGAATTTATATCTTAAAATAAAATATGATATATATTGGGTCTTGGTCTATTTATTTTCAGAGTTCCTCAACAAATGTTTATCGTGGAAGTATTTCCTCCCTCCTTCTCGCTTATCCTACTGTGCGAATCTGATTCATCCAATCATTATAATAAGACTACTCCTTGAAGCGCAGGATATGATGGATTTCAGTTACACATTGATGGTGTGTGCATCCTTCTCCTCATTTTTTCACATAGTTTTATTTTTAAATTTATATTTATAATAGCGGAGTGTTTGAAAAATACTGTTTCTATTTGTGCTAATGGTAATTCAACGTAATTATAAGTGAACCATGAGGAATAAGAAGATCAGATGCTTGAAGAAATGAAGAAGTGCGAACATACCAACATCTGCCTAGCGCCGCCACTTTTTTCCGCTAAAAATTCCGTTCCAACTTCATTTTAAATTTTTTTACTACAAGGATCATGTTTCTATGAGAAAAAAAAGTAGGTGTTGCCATTTTTTAATTTCGTTACCATAACTGTGACAGTTGAACTGTTGTTTTTCGCATCATTCTTGAGCGCATATCGTTTAATACCTGCATTCAGAACTTTATTCCGTTCCTTAGAATGTTATGCTAGATAGAGGGTTAAAAATCGGCTCATTTTTTTTATAAATACACTGCATTTGCACTACTAACATCTCTGTCATTTCAAAAACAATTTTGAATAATTAAATAATGAATTGAATACAGTTTACTTATTGCCTTTTTGACTTAGCCTAAGAAAAATTTTCTATAGAGGAATGTCAATTAAACAAAAACTCGTTTTTTCAATCATTTTAATTTAAATTTTGGCTGAGCAGTAATTTTTAAAATTGTTTTCAAAATTTTCCTTGCTCTCATTTATATAGATGTACGTGACAGTTAAATAAACAATAATACGGTTAGAATTAACCCGATTCTTCTTATTACACTATCTAGCTGAAGGCGCCGTATTCTGTAAGTATGCGAGAAAGTCTAGGGGAGAGCAATCTCTCAGGTTAATTGGTTTTAAAACAAAAATTTTGCTCAAGAAGTAATAAAAAAGCTGCGAATACTCCGAGCCCCTTTTGACATTTTAATTAGAATTTTAATTAATTAAAAAATAAGCGAAATTTTCGCGTTCTTCCTTAATAACTTCCGAAAATATTACAGCACAAAAATCATTTATACACCATCTGAAAGCTCAAACAATTAGCCTTCCAATGATATCAATAAAGTTGTCGTCCAATTTTAATAGATTTTTAAAAATATTTCTTGGCATAATTTGCAACAATACTTTTCATTGTTGCAACGCATTTCAAACCTTTTTCATTGTTTAAACAAATATTTTATTGCGTGTTTCTCTTCCATTGATTAAACCTTAGAAGCACTGTTTGAATCTTAGATCCTTTGGATTTTACATTTTGCTTTTATTTGATCAATTTTTCTCTGAAATCTGTAAATGAAGTCCTCAAGATTGTAAGTATATTGAGAAATAAACCAGTAAGCTGAAAAATTATCTTTGCTATGTTTAATTCTTTTTATCTGCGTATTTTAAGCCAATTAGCATGCTGCTGGACGTAAAATGTGCCGAGGCAATTTAATGTTGAAATCAAATACGTAGTTTACCTTAATATAGACAAAGAGCAGAACAAGTGCAAGGACGCGGGTGAAATGTCTATAGCAATTTGACGTTTAAAACTATTTTGTTAAGGGAGACATAAATATAAAATTATGCAAAATAGATTCAGTTAAAATTTTATTTCCGTCGATCAAGCTGGTCGCCGAAGGCAGCTATTTATTTAATAAATCAAGTCATTTTTATTGTCAGTTTACCCCTTTTAAACCTATTTGTGTGAAATGTCTTTTGTTTTACAGATTTGGTACTATCTCTATTTCTATGGCTTCACGTATGCTGTTTCGTTTATCGTATCCATTCTCTTCGAAATTCCTCTGTTAAACCTTATGGATTGGTGCGGTAAGAAGAAAGTGGGAAAGAATTTATGAAAGAGTCATCTGGACTGAACCATTCAGAAGGTTTCTGATGCCTATCAGGAAAAAATTTGCTTTGATGAAATAAGCGAGCAGCTAAAACATTGTTAAAGAACTTGCTTTTACTTTTAACAGTTTATGAAATGAATTGAAGAGATAATGTCAAGGTCTAAGAATAAAAAAGACTCATTCAAATGAACAAAATGTATACAAATAAACCAAAGGCTCATAATGTGATATCGATACCGATTTTTAATTTTATATTTGTTCGTCGTTTATGTTCTGTAGCTAATTAAAGCATTATCTTCTCATTCCTAGACTTATTCATTTTTATATACACCAATTCACTCTCTAGTCACATATGATCTCGTGGGTATACTGAGGCAAAAAGTAAAAGAAATTCACATGGGGTGGCTACAAGGAATTACAGCGCCACTTCAAAATATTCTGAGAGATATAAGAGATTTCAGAAAACCGGTACACAATCATTTGCTTAAAGTATTTTAAAATTTAGCTAGCCGCCCACGGCGACTAGCTTTTCCGACGGGAATATAATTTCTGATGAATCTATTATGCTTAATTTGATATTCGTGACTCCCTTAAAAAAGTAATTTTCTATTTCAAATTGTGATAGATATTTACATTACTTTGAATGAATCACATTATATTGTGGTAGTTCTTACACCTGTAGTATTAGCCTTGCACCTATTCATTGTCTATATGAACGTCCTTAATGGAGTCAAATAACTGTCCGTGTCATGCAACATATAATTACATATTGCCGGCGCCAACTTCTCTTTCTCATTCCTCATTCAATAAATGCATTTCATTACAAAATTAAAAAGGCTCTGAACGATTTAAGTTCCAGCAACATGTTAGCTAAATAAAAACATGGTTATGAAAAAGAATTAAAACATAGCAACAATAATCATTCAGCTTATTAGATTAATTTCCTAATATACTTAATTTCTCAAAGGACTTTGTTTACAGATTTCACAGAAAAACTGATTAAATAAAAGAAAGTAAAATTCATTAGGGTTTAATATTGGGTATTTTTAATAATAGATATTTTTTATTTCAATAATGGAAATAAAACATGAAATTCAATATTGGACACAATAAAAATAAAATAAATAAACAATGAACGATGAAAATACAAAAATGAAACATTCAACAACGACTTGAGTTTCCTTATAATAATGACAAGTTTTAAATTAAGCCTAAAATTATTTTAAAAATTTATTAAAATTAGAGTAAAAATTGTACGGTAACTAAATTGGTATCATTGTAAAGATAATTTTTTGTATTTTTAGAAGCAGTAAAAATTAGGAGTAATATTTTCGGAAGTTATAAAATGAAAACGCTAACAGTTTTCTTTATTTTAAATTAATCAAAATTTCGAAAAAACTGCTTCTAGGTGCGAATTCCCACCCTCTAAAGTATTCTTGTACGAAATTTCGTTGCTTTAGGATCAGCGGTCTTCCCAGTAGAGCGCCAACACACACAGAGACACACACATATTCTCCTTTATTAATAATAAAGATACTCTATTTGTGTGATTCATTATTTTATTGTCAGATACGCAGTATTAAAAGTGACATCACGATAAATTTATTTAAAGCATTTATTGAAAGTTGCATTACGAGCATTTATTAAAACTACATCATGAATTAAAGAAAAACAAAACAGGGTAGTACTCTTCGTAATCTGAAGCATAAGAAGTTTCTAGGAATGATTATATTTTTTTAAATACATGACTACAATTTTATTTGTATACTGGTAGAGTACCAGGCGTTGTACGATCTTTCAAGTCAAAATCTTTTCTAAGACAGAAACTGAGCAGTATTTTATAAATAATATAACGTTTAATAATGCTAATTTATTGCGGAAATATTTCTCAAATTTTTTAATAAAATGATTCATATATTAATATCGCAAAAAGTTTCTTTCATTTATCACAGTATACAGTTTTACATATAATTCTTTTATTTTTAGCCAATATTTTGAGGCTTCTCATTACTACAGGAATCCGAAACATAAAACTTTCATGTTCCATTTGCTAAATGTCTTTCAATGACTCACCTCCACCCAACCCAGAAGAGAGCAAGATAGGGCTCGTTTCTCAATACAATATTTTTTTGTTGAACAATGTTGGAGTTATTTTTCAACTAAACTTTCAAAATTTACAGTGTCTAAATCAACTAATCTATATATATAAAAGGAAAATACTATGTCTTACTCACTCACTCACTTATCACGACATTTCCGAAATCACGAGGTCAAGAAAATTGAAATTTGGCAGGTGGTTGCTTCTTGATTAGTAGGTGCTCCCTAAGAAAGGAATTTTCGAAATTTTAATTAGAATTTAAATTAATTTAAAAATATCTTAAATTTTAACATTTTTCCGGAGTTAGTTCGGAGCCTATTATCGTGCAAAAATCATTTTTACATCATCTTAAAGATAAAAAAATTAGCGTTTGAATGACACCAATCTTATTTCCATGCGACATTTTGTTCAATTTTAATTAAAGTTTCAAAATGTTTTAAAACTTTAATTAAAATTGAACAAATGTCGCATGGAAATAAGATTGGTGTCAAATGTTTTAAAACTTGAATTGTAACGATGTTTCTATTGTTGTAAATAAGATCCAAACCAATCTCATTCTTACAGCAAATCTTTTATTCAAGCGCTCTTGCATTTTTTACGATTGAGATAGTATAAATTGGTTTCTAGGGAAATTATCTCCAAAGAAGAATTTTCACTTTAGTATTCATTGTGTTGTAGAAATATCTTATCGCACCTGCTTCAAAGTAATATTAATCAAGACGTGGCAACAGATATTTAATTTCAAGTTTATTTGCTTGCTTTTTTTATTCCATCATTTAATCTCATGCTTTCCTGCCATTTTAAAATTATGATGCATGAAAACGCTTTTAAATTTTTGTATATTGCATGATAGGTAAGTTATTATTCAAATTTTGGTTAAGCTTAAGAGTACAGTTTTGACTCCAAATTTTCTCAAGTGATAGCTTATCAAATATTGTATTAGAATTAGCGCAGTTCAGAACTAATAGTAGAAACCCAGCTTAACGGTAGAAGAAAGAGTCGTAAAGTTGGCTACGGGATATTATCTCGGGAAACAAAATTGTTCCAGCCGTTCCAAATACATATTTCTACATGTCTTATCGGCAGTTATCATCTTAAAGGAATGATTAACAATGATTTAACCCCTCCGTATTTTTAGTTCGACACTTTGAAAACTGTGAGTTAAGTTTTCTTTAGATCAGTCCATTTCTTTAATGTATTTCGGAAACATTACCCCAACCTACCCTGAGGGAGTGGGTGTGGACTTAATTACCCCAATAGTACTGCATATCGGTTAATGAGGAACATGCTTACCAAGTTTCATCAAAATTGCTCCGACACAATATATAGAGTTTCCTTTCAATCGGTCAAATAAGTCTTTTCTCCGCCCTACCTGAGGCATTGGGTGGGTATTGAGTTACTCCTTAACAGCTTTTATTTGGCCTATGAGGAATATGTGTATCAAGTTTCATCAAATTGTCTCAGTCGTATCAAATATAGTGTCAGGCGTCCATTTGCCACGTGTATTTAAACGACTTTCTTCCTCCCAATCCTCAGAGATTAGGTTGGCGTTATTTACCTCTATAATATTTTTGACCCATTGTATGAATTTCCCCCACCCTTTTCTGAAGAGCTGGACTAACGTTTATTTAACTTACGAGGAACATATGTACTCAGTGTTCACAAAAGTTTTCCGTCTATATCAATTTTCATGCCAATCGGCACAATCATTAAGTGTGTTTAAAACTCTTCACCCTACACTAACCTGACGGATTGGATTAGCGTTTATTTACTCCTATAGTATTTTTAGTTGGCTAGTTTCGCAGAAAAATATTAAATTAATAATGAAACATATTCATGAATATGAATTCCTGTTTAAACCAGATTCATAGCGTCATCAACTAAATGTTCCAGACCCAACAACTAATTGTTTTAGTGTGTTTTGAATAAGACTGATACAGTTAAACATCTTGAACAGATAGAACTGCTTGAATTGCTTTTTTGCTAAATGTTATTTTATTATTGATATTTCTCATTTTTAATTCTGTGCATTTCTGGAAATTGTAAATAGTTCTATAAATTTTGTTCTTCAATAAACTAGTTCGGGAGTTTGGTTGTGAGGGGGCGTCGGTTGTGGTGTTCTTGCTTTATCTATCTTGTGCGCATTTAAAACCAATGAGGTGACTATAGTAGTCATAGGTATCGGGGCTCAAGGTGGCGTTGGGTCAGATGACGAGGACGACACCTGAGCTGGCATCAAACTTCCCTCTCCAAACCTCCGCAACACGTCAGCGGGAGGACGTTTGGCCAATACGTATGATTTAACGTGCAACAGGCCATACATCGGTTGTCTACTGTGGAATCAAATTTCGAACCTGGAACCCTTCGGCCCCGAAGCCAAGACCTTACAATTAGGTCAGCGGATAAATTTAGAAACATATATTAACAGTTTTTTTGTTTGCGTTCTTTTATTCTTTAATTAATTGATCATTTTAGTTTCTGTTTTAAATAACGGTGTTTCCACTCTAAGCTTAACTTTCTGATTTTATTGTTAAAATCTGCCATCACCCCCAACCCTTCCTGATAAAACTCATCAAAGCGGAAAATTTCGTACCACATATTTTATAGATTTTCTTGTAATTCCTTCCACAAGATTTTTGCTGAATGGTTAATTATATTCAGCGGAAGTGTTCTCAATGCTACAGTCTTGTCTATTTACACAATACTTTGCCTTTTGTGTTTCGTTTCGTAGTACAGTGAAAAAAATCGAGGTAATTCTGATCGCGTTTCTTTTCTTCATTTTGAAATAGCAGTTGTGTAAATCTGTATGAATGAGTGTAAAGAAAGCTGCAAAAGCTATTTTGAAATTAATGTTCAGATAAAATAGTTAAGTAAAATTAATTAAGAATATTATGTTTCTGTTCAAGGGGACTTGGCAACCTAAGAATTTCGGAAAATCGATTTTCCAATCTCGAGTGGAAAATAATCCTTAAACCTTTGAGTTAAAAATATGAAAGTTTCAAAACATTCGGACAAATATTTAGTGATATATGAAGTTATTTTGTCTAACACTTTATTCTCTGCCACGTCCGCTTCCAATGTTTAAACCATGCATATTTCATGTGCAAGTTGCAAAGCCGGCTAATTTATTTCCATGAAAGCATAGCAAGACAGTTGTTTGAAAACGTAGTGGTTTATTCTTTCTTTGTTTAATGATTTACTGCTTTCGCTTTTTATTATTTATTAAGCACCCATTCGAATCATCACTGCTTTCGATTCTCTTTTTGTTTGAAATTTTCACTGTCAATAAAATTTTAATAAAATGATTCAAAATTTTTCCTGTGTATAAATAGACATTTGATAAATAGGACTGCAGATAATTGTTTAAATATTTGTTTAAATATATATAAAAAATTTGGAAAAAAGTGAAATTTTTCTAATTATCCCTATATATGATAATGTTCATTAATGATTAGGGTAACAATATATATTAAAAAAATTGATACCTTAGGACTTAGAAATGTCAGGTTATTTATCTGAAAAAAAACAGCTTCATATAAGTTGTTTTTATTACAATTTTATTGTGTTGAAATATTTAAAGCTATTCTTCTCACTTTGTTTTCTTCAAAATTGTTTCGGCTACAAATGCTAAAAGTCATTCACATTTTATTCCAATCACCTGAAATTTTATCTGTTCACTCATAAATGCATCCTTAATAGAATTCGGGATGGATTTGTAAAAATTTTGATTGAAAATTCTTTTAAATGTACAAATTGAAAAAATCTGATATTTTCCAAAAATTTTCACAAAATTTTGAGCAAATTTTTTTCCTCAGAAACTAACGTAGATATCAAAAATCCAATCCCCATTTTTGTTAAGTACATTGAGAGGTCCCTTTATAAAAATTAAAATTTGTTAAAATTAAAAAGAAAAAATATTAAAATTTGTGTAAGAAGAAGCATTTTAAAAAAGTGTTAATTTTTTTTAAAAATTAAAAATTTTTATATTTCTAACATTTGAACCTCAAAAATATTTTAGAAATTTAAGTTTCTGCTCAGTTTACATCTATCTACTACAAAATTAAAAAAGTTTGATCAAAATTGTAGAAAAACATTTGGGGTGTGCCGAGACCCCTCAGATAAAATTTCTGTACTTTAACTCAAAAATGTAACAAATAACCTATATTCACCACATAATTAAATTATTAAAAGTAAATTTTAAAAATGTAAGAGATGCAACTATGTAAAACAGCGGTTCATTGTTCATTGTTGGTATGCTTTCTTAATTCTAGCAATGATTAATTGAAATAATTAAGCTTTGATGGTTCAGTAATAATTATGTTGAATTGACATTATAGTGCAAATGGGAACAGGATTTGCAAAACTTTCAGTTATTACCTGAATAAATTTGGGTATGAAAAGGAATTTAGAATGTCGGATGCAGGAATTTCAGTATGAATTCTTAACGTTTCTTTGCAAAATCGACTATATTTCAAAAATTTTCAGAATTCAATAAAAAAAGGCTAGACATTCGAAATAAATTTTATTCTAACTGCAATTGCTTTTTCTATACGATTGGGTATAGCTTTTTATCTACAATCACGAAAAAAAGACACTACCGGAAAATAAATGCGGAAAAACCACCCAAAACCTCCAAAAAAATTCTACATTAAAATTTAAAATTTAAGACTTCGAGATGCTTCGATTCACCATTAAGACTATACTTGTTACCGTTGAATTTTGAGTTTTAAAAGACACTTTTCTGAAACTTTTATAAATTTTGAGGTAATTAATAATACTGGTATCTAAATTTAAAAAAATCAATGTTTGAAAAATACCATGCAACTTCGTTCATTCAACGTAACGTATAGAATTTAAATATACTCCTTAATATTTAGAGTTTTTTTACTATTGAATTCCACCCCCACCCCTCCCAACTGTATTTCAGAGTCTGATTTCTACGAAAATGAAGAATTATTAAAAGACCAATTGTAATGTAAGCGAAATTATATCTAACATAAATAAATTTCAATTGATGTGCTACTTAAATTTTCAATTTCTTGTTAAAACGCACACACATAAGGGACAATATTTTTTCGAATATTTGTTTGAAATTCAAGTTTAATTAATAGTAAGTATTTCAGATTTGAACCGATAGGGAATCGAAGATTAGTTAAGCACCAAAGCTTTCGTTTAATAATTAAATTTTGAGTTTTAATCACAACATAACTGCTAATTTCTGTGCTAGATTAACCGAATGTTCGTTAGGGAGACATAAATTATTTGGAAAAATGGTAGCAAATATTTGAAGTTAAAAGATATTTTTCAACTTTTCAGACAATACACTTTCCTAAGAGTTTAAATTCGTATGATATTTGAAATGACGGCATATTTGAGATAAAAAAGGTATTATCAAAATCAGGATTTGTATTTATCTTTTTTCCCTCTCATGAAACAATATTATTCCTCTGATTGGCATAATTTGGCAAATGTGATTAGTAAATTGCTTAAAATATGATATCTTTACGTACTATCATTTCCATTTTTGGGGACATTTCCTTCAAGAGAGAAAAAAAAGCATCATATGAACGCTAATTTTATAACAGATTAACTAAATTGATTTCTTTTAGGAGCTGCATCCGGTCATATTATGTTTCTCACATTTTTCCCGCAGTGATTATAACCCATTTAAATTTAGTCATGAAGATTCCATAACACTGTGCTTCCTATGTAAAATTCTTTACCTTCGATTTAAATTAATCTCATTTTCTTTCACTTTTGTTGTGTGATACTTTCTTTAAAATGCAATTCATCATAATTCTGCAGCATTATTATGCTGGATACGGAATTGTAACAGTGTTTTGAATTGATATAGAAGATGCATTTTGATGAGCGCCTTACAATCATTCAAAAACTTTTTCGTGAGATAAAGATATTCGTACCAGAAAAAGTCGATAGACATAGCTGTTTCAAATTATTATAGACCCAGGTAGGTCTCTATTTATATTATTTTTTTACGTATGTGTGTACGCTCCATTCATTTTTCATTATTATTTCTTTTGCGGAATTATATAAATCTCACACGCGCAGAAACCTAACGCAGAATAACATGGAAGATTTTTAAGGCCTTTTTTCCTCCTTAATATTTTATTACCTTAAATATTTTAAGTGGTAAACAACTTTATGTAATATTATAAAAAAATGTTCGCTCTTTGTCACGCAAATGACTGATTATTAATCAATGATATTCATGATCTAACAACAATTAATACTAAATTTCTTGAAACGTGATTTCCTTACTTTTTGTCATTTTTTAAATTTCCGAACATTTTCTTCAAGAAATAAATAAAACAAACAGTTAATACTGTTTTTATAGCAGACTAACAATCTCTTTCCTTTAAGTGATTTTTAGAGATATCTGGTAATATGTTTTTAGCTTTATATGCACAGATAAAGATGAAAATTTTCAATAAGAAATAGTTAATACTGTTTTTGTAACAGATTAAATGAGTCTCTAGTTTCTTTGCTTTAATGTCTGCGTCTTTTTGAAGATAACTGGCAAAATGTTTCTCGCTTTATAAGCACAGTCAATTTGATCAGCATAAAAATATATAATGTATCTATTTATTATAATGTATATAAATTTACTAGAAAGGAACCAACCAATAGAAATGTTATTTTTAAAACATATCCATTTTGGTAAAATTGTAGCCGAAATTTTTTTAATCTTTAACGTCTGGTAATGTCAGTATTCCAAAAAATGTACAAAACGTAGTTGCTTCATATGGTTCGTCGTAATTGAAATCAGATACTTTCTTTAGACGAACATTCGCGGTAAAAGGAATTTTCTATTACAAAACATCCCTTACCCTTTCAATCAGTTTTAAAAATCTCCGCTAGAATTATTATTCTATGATATTCATCATTATTCATGCAGTATCAAGTAGAAACACTCATAAAATTAAATTCGTGGGGCGCATATTTTCCCTAAAAATCGACATGTCCGAAAATATGGTTTTGAAATTAAGCGCTGAAAACGAATAAACGCGAATATCTCGGCACCTAATTAAAATACAGACATGGCACTGGTACCGTAGCATTTAGCAGCCTATTTCACATCTATACACACTCATAAAATTAAATTCGTTGGCCGCATATTTTCCTTAAAAATAGACATGTCTGAAAATATGCGCTTTGAAATTGAGCGCAGAAAACATATAAACGCGAATATCTCGGCACCTAATAAAATCCCGACACGGCGATGGTACCTATGCATTCAGGAGCCCATTTTACATCTAGGAACACTCATAAAATTAAATTCGTTGGGCGCATATTTTCCCTAAAAATCGACATGTCCGAAAATATGAGTTTTGAAATTAAGCGCTGAAAACGAGATGATGGTTAATCAAAGTTTACCTGCATTTTTATAATGCAAAGATGGATTTTGAAATGTATGTATTTGAATTACAAATTTAGAAGGACCGAAATATATAAAGTTCAGAAAATCAAAATATGAATCTACATCACCAGTGCAGTTTCATTTATAAAAAGACATTTATGTGAAAAACTTACCCTTAAAATAAATGGATTTCCCTGTAATGAATAATTCTTAGAATATTGCAGCGCGCATTCAAGAAATTGCAGACCACATGTGTCTTTGGTCACTTAACGAAAATTATTGCATCCTGAATGCGATGCCTTACTTCAAGCTCCATACAGCCCTGACTTGGTACCTTAGCACTACCAGCTGTTCCGCTCTTTGAGAAACTCGCTAAAGGGAAAAATCAGAGGACTGGAAACAATATCTTCAGCAGTTTTTTGTCGATAAACCAGGTGCGTTCTTTAAAAGTATGATAATGAAACTTCCCAAAAGATGGCAAATCATCAACTGGGATGTTTCGCGTATATTATTGAATATAATTCATTGTTAGTACAAAGAAAAGTTTATTTTCTATTCACTCCAAAAATCAACGGAGACTTTCCGAACAATCCAATACTTGAAAAAATCTATAATCTATATTTTTACATTTGTAACAGTATATTTCTGAGCGAAATTTTAACTTTCAAATCCTTACAATAGATACTATGAGAAGCATACCGTTTTAACTTCTCTAATTATTGTATTTCATTGATATATTGCAGGTTTATTTATTAATTATAATATTGAGTACTCTTACTCAGAAAAATGTGATTTGGTATACATTATTGTAAAATTCATGAGATGAAATGCGTGTGAAGTATTGTTAATACAGTTTTTTCATATTGCAGGTTCTGTTTCAAAAATGGACAATTCCACTTATTTATTTTGTAATGACATTCCTTGGCAAGCAACATTTTCATGTTTTACAGTGAATTATAAAGGTAAGCAGAAGTGCATGGTTAAAAGAAAACATTTTATCAAGATTTTGCTGTATTATAATAACTTCCACTTTGCAAAACTGACGTTTGAATGCTGATTTTGTAAAATAATTTTTTAAATATCTTAATATTGCCGCGTAAAACTTGAAACATATTCAAATAGAATTAGGAATTAAAGCCGCGTGAAAGTGGAACGTATCGAAAAAGATTTAGGAATTAAAGTCGCGAAAAAATGGAAAGAAGTCCGAATAAAATTAGGCATTAAAATTACGTAAAAGTGGAAGAAAGTCCAAACAGAACTAGGCTTTAAACCTGGGAGAAGGTTTCACTGAGACGCTTCCACAAAATGACCACAGAATGAACTGAGCTTTATTCGTGCGAAAACCTTTTTAATAACTTTCAAAAAATATGCCTAAAATGTATGAATAAAGAAATGAGCTTAAAAATATTTCCGTCTGAAAACTTTGATAACAGCAAACACGAATTCATTAAACAAGAAGCAACACAAATCAAAACAGCACATTACAGGATCGCATGATAGATGTTTAAAAAAGATGTTTCATATTGGTTTACCAGTAAACCTTTACGAAACTTTCTCACGTTCAACATTCCCCGCCTCCCACCAAAAAAAAAATATTTTGAATTAAGACGCCTTTCAAACACTTAATCATTTGTTTTACCCTTGCCATTATTTCATATATTTAGCAACCCTAATAACAGAAATAATTTATATTGTTATTACATTTTGCCTACTAATGGCATACATTGAGCTAATATAAAAAAATATTTCAAGTGTCTTAAAGTTATTTATTTATTTATTTATTTATTCAAAGAAAGCACAGTACAGAGATGACTCCATTTACAGAGTGCACGATCAAAAACATAAAAAAAAACATAAGCCTCAAAGTGAATTAAAACACAAAGAAAAAATAGTAACTGCAGAGAATACAAAGTTCAAAGCTGAAAACCACATCAATTATAAAAATGTAAACATATAAATGTTTTAAAATGAAAACACGCAATTACAAAAGCACTAAAATTACACTGAGGCTCCAAAAGTCCATGTTGCACACCGTCACATTAAAATTATAAAAAGAATCACACATTAAAAAAAAATTAGAACACTAAATCAAAAAACCATTAAAAAAGCAAGGATTAAAAAGTCAAACACACACAAACACTAGTTCAACGTATAAAAATCTTAATATGTTTAGTCAAGTGTAAGAGAAGAAAAAGAAATCAGGTCATGTATTTAAAAGTTGAAAACAATTCGATTTAAAAGCAGTAGGAGACGTATGATAAATGTCCAGTTCATCAGAGATTCTGTTAAAAGTCTTATAAAATTTATACAAAGAGAACCTGTCAATATAATTAAATCTAGAATACGCATTAGGGAAAATACCCTGGTTCCTTAAAGATCTAGCAGGCACAGCGAAATTTATAGCGCTCAGTTTATCAGTACAATTGATCGAACCATTGATTACCTTGTAAAAGAAAAGAACACAAGAAACATCTCGTCTGGAACACAAACTAGGTATATTAAACACATCACTTAGACAGGAAGAAGATATATCTTATAAGTAAATTCCATTTTTCTTGTAAAGCAAATATCGCAAGAAGTTGTTTTGAATTCGTTCAATAATTTCAATTTTATTACGGCAATTGGATCCCAAATAATACTACAATATTCCAGAATGGATCGTACATGAGCGTAGTATAAAACCTTCAGGGCAATTTCACTCAAAAATTCCCAATTTTCGCGTTTAAGAATTCCAAATCTACGATATGCCTTAGAGACTATGGAATTAATGTGTTGGGAAAAATCAAGTTTAGTGTCAAAGATAATACCTAGATCCGTTACTGAATCAGAGCATGATAAAAGAAGATCATTAATTTTAACACATGATTCAAGCGTTGAGATTTTCTAGTATAACTAAGAATACTACATTTTTCGATGTTCAGGTGTAGATTGTTGACTGTGAACCACTTAAAAAGACAATCAAGGTCACTCTGCAGAAGGACAGCATCTAGATTGGAATTCATTGAGCTAAGCAATTTCAAGTCGTCAGCAAATAAAAGACACTCAGAGTACTTAAAACATTAGTAAGGTCATTAATGAATAAAATAAAAAGGTGAGGTCCAAGATTAGAGCCTTGTGGAACACCGGAAGTACCCGAGAACTCACGTGAAACAGCATTATTAAAATAAACAGAGTGTCCATTTACATAAATAAGAATGAAGCCAATCCATCAGGTTAACATGGAAATCAAGACCATAAAACTTACTTAAAAGAATGCCAAAATCGATAGAGTCAAAGGCCTTCGAAAAGTCGGTGTAAATAACATCAAGTTGTGAGCCAATTTGAAATGAAGAAATAATCTTATTTGTCAAGCAAAATAAATTAGTGGCAGTTGAACGTTTAGGAATAAAACCGGGCTGAGATGAGGAAATTAGGTTCTTAACTTTGTGAAAAAGCCTTTTATGTATTATACTTTCAAAAATCTTAGACCTGGGACTTAAAATAGCAATGGGTCGATATATAATTTTTAAATTTATTTCCTGTGCATCTCCTTTTTTAAAAACAGGAATAATTCTTGTTTGTTTCCAGACATGAGGAAATACATTTGATCTCAACGACAGGTTAAACAAAATACGAAGGGGATAAATGAAAAACTCTGTGCATCCCTTAATAATAAAAGAAGGAATATTATCCACACCAACAGTTAGAGAAGATTTTAATTCCTGACGCCAAAATCACATCATCATAAGCAACGCTGTCAATTTTAACCAAATCACCGACACAGTTGATGTTGAACTCATCCGCTATATTATAATTTGTGCTAGGTTTGAATACAGATTTAAAATAGTCAGGAAAAGCATTTGCAATATCCTCATCATTCTCATAACACACGTTATTATAGTATAAACTGTTAGGTGAATAGATGTCTTTATTATTAAAATAAGATCAACATTTTTTGGGACCCGAAATTAGATTATTTTCCATGAGCCGCAGATATGTGTTATTTTTTTTCGGATACTGTACTTAACAGCAGAGCGTAGAGTTCTAAATTCATCTACTTAATCAGGATTTACACATTTTAAAGCCAACCTTCGGACCCTGTCTTTCCTTTTTAACAATCTTTTAGTTTCAATTGAGTACCAGAAGGAAAATCTCCTAGCAAGATTTTGTCTTAAAGGAATAGTACGACTAAAAACATCATTTAAATAGTTATAGAAGCTAAAAACTGCTTCGTCAATGTCATTAAAATTAAGGAGAAAACTCCAGTTAATCTCACGGAACAAATACCACATAATTAAAAAGTCACCCCTTTTAAAATCATATCTAGATATATTCACATTCTTCCTATTGGGGTAGTCAGCAACAAAACAAATGGAAATTGACAGAGCAGGATGATGCTTGTCCTCGGGAACCAGAAGTTTATCACTGTGCCAGACAGAAATATGACTAAAATCAATATCAGTTAAAATCAAATCAAGAAATTTATTATTGCAATTAAAAGTATTGTTAAATTGAGCTAAATTGTAAAGATTCACAAAATTGGATAATTCGTTTACAAGTGGGCTTTTGTTATTACCAAAATCGTCATATATAGATAAATTAAAATCACCTCAGATGAGAATGTTATAAAAAAAACCGAAACTTTCAAAACAATCAAAAAATTCAACATACGTGTCGGCACGCGAGGAGGGCGGAAAATAAACAACACAAACAAACATTTTTTGCCTCTGATTTAATTTGATTGATATCCAGACTGCCTCGAGGTCCGATCCAGGAAGGTCCAAAATACGGGGAGAAAAACACTTTTTAACAGCTATAAGAACACCTCCACCACGACTGCATGGATTTGATAAGGAACCACGGTCCATTCGGAATACCAGTATCTATCGTCAAAAAGTTCTAAAGAATCAATATCTTCACAAAGCCAGTTCTCGGTAATTAAAATAACATCTTGATCGTCAGAAGCCACAGAACTGTAAAAATCAGAAGCTTTAGTGCGAAGACCACGTACGTTTTGATAAAACAAAGAGAATAATTTCGAGACTGTGAGCATTGAAGAATTCGATTCGGTAAAATTGATGACTGATTCAGAAATAACTACTTGAGAAGTCTGGTCTTTTCTAAGTTTGCCATAAACCTCAGTGAAAAGGCAACCCTCAGGCCAAAACGATGCATCTAATAATAGCTGGAGGTCACATTCATACACCTCTATCTGGAAAGATGCATAGGATTGAAACTTGGTTTTAAGTCTGTTGCATTGAAGATATTGCAATTTCAGTAAACTCAAATAGTTGGTAATATCGTTGACAGTGGTGCTAGGACCCAATCTAGATGGAAAAATTGCCTTTCTCTTAGGCTTTTACCAACAATTTCTAGGTTAGAATTTTGTCCAGCGCCATTTAATACAATTTTCGAATTTGTCTTCTTCTCTTTGACTACACGACTAATGACTTTAGATTGACTTTCGGGTAAAGCAGAGGTAGATTGAGCCACAGAAGCGTAGATTGAAACTTTCGATTTTACTTCGGCTACGAAAATTTCCTGTTGTAGACTAGTTGAAACGGATGATAGAGGTGCATCAGACTGAATGTTATCGGCAGCTGGGCTTAATAGTTCAGAAGAACCATCAACTTTATTGTAAATATCAAGCCGTAAAGAAATAAACTCCTTTTTTAACTCAATAAAAAGATCCATGATCGTACCTGAATGATCCGAAGCCATTTTTTGTCAGGAACAACGAAGGAAACTACCTCAATGTATAGGAGTAAGATGTCCGCCTTAAGATTCAAAAAATCATCCTTACCTTGAGCATTAGAAGATTTCTTTTCAGAAACCTTCTTAAAAATATTCTGCAAATAATTTAGTTTATCCCTAAAAAGCTTCACCTTAGTTTCCCGCTGAGAATCGACGTTCACAGCTTGCGGCATATTGCCAACAATGTTCATAATAATAAATTATGGCTTTATATATTTTAAAATCTACAAAAGTGTTTAATTTACAAATATTAAATATTTGTATTGGAACTTTGATAATGTCCTCGATATTTATTCTGCTAAATAAATCTGTTAAATCATAAGAATGTACCAATTATATCGTTTTATCTTTAGTGTACGTACAGTATCATAACTATTGCTAATTAATAACTGTATTATTATTTTTTATTATTTTAATAGTTTCTTATTAATATTTCTATAATAATTTTCATGATTTAATATTATAAGCTTTACAAACATTCATATGCTTTTTATAGAATTTAGGTGTAAGGAAAATTAATATTAAAACATTGTAGACTCATTTTTTATGCAAAACTATGATTTTTTTAAAAAATTTCTCTAATACTGAATTTTGATTTCAAAGAAGCTCTGCATCTTAAATATGATCACTAAAAATTTTAATACCATAACATTGACTTACAATAGCAAATTTTCCTGGAATTTTACCAATATATGACAATAAAACAATTTCTCTCTAGGCCTTCAATCTTTGATTTTATATCTTTAGTTTCTTACTTAGTTTCCTTTCTATTTCATCAAACTACATTTAAATGCTAATTCTGTAGTAGAATCCTCAATATTTTTTTATTTGTGCTTTAATAATCAAATTACTATCAGCACTTATGTATGGTTAGTATGTCGACCATTATTTAAGTTAACTTCATTATTATTTTGAATATTTTCATCTTTCTTCAATGATAAAAAGGAATACAACCTATGATTATCCAAACTAATATTCTTTGTAATCTTAGTGGAACGAGAGAAGAATATATTATTTTTAATATAATTCGAATTGTAGAAGATCTTTACCTTAAACGTTTTATCTGTATAATTCGAGTTAATTAAATGTTCATATAATTATTTTTATCATGATCATTAGAAGTATCACATTCAGAATTATCTATATATATACTTATCACTAATAAGATATTTATTATTAACATAATCATCATCTCAAAATATAACACCAGATGTAGCCCAAGAACGGACGAATGAGTAGTAAATACATAGCATACAGTAATTAAAATAGAATATATATATATATATATACATATATAATAAATATTTTAATTTTAAAAATATTTTCGTACACTGCAAAGACATTATTAAAAATTAATTGAAATAGCTAGAATCGGCTTAAGTATTTTATGTTCCTTAAGTTGAATTTCATATGCATTTTTTACTTTTGAGAAATACTGGACAATCACGGAAGTTATCTTTAGAGTTTCTTTCGCGAAAAACGACGAATGTTGAACCTGGGATAGTAGAGACATTAAATTGACATCGGGAAAAAGGCATGAACCAAACTTAAAGGCGATTAAAGTGCATTAAAAAATGAGGAGATAAAGAATATAAATATATGCAATACACAATTCTTGCTACTAAAATAAAGAACGAAGAGTGACGCAAAGAAAAATGAGAGATAGAAAAATTTCTTTTAACTCACCATATACGATTGTAAAATGATCCTAAAACTTAAAGAAGGTTTTTAGCCTTGTTACAATCATTCTTAAGCACTCAGTTTTCTACAAGCAATAGTAAATTTATCTTTATTGGGAATATTCCATTATTGATCAAATAACACAGGTCTGTAACCAAAAACTGCATAGGATTTTTTGACTGTTTCTTATAGATTTCTATTCATTGCTACCGGGAAAAATATTTAAAAAATTCCATCAAGTCAGGTTTTCTTGCAAAATTCATGATTTTAGCTTAATTAAGCTTAAAATTTCTCTTTTTAACCTGAAATCAGTTATCCTATTCTTGAGTCGAAAAACATATCCAATAATGATTTCATATATTAATTTCATATTTCTATGAGTGACACTCAAGAGAAATACAAATAGAAAATGCGAGGAATTTGAGGAATGAACGAAAACACTTACACACAGACACAAGATTCTACTACGATTCACACAACATCTACTGAAATGCAAAGTAAGCAAAGGGGAAAGTATAATTTGGAACGGCTGCGGGAATGCGCCGCTTGTCATGGTTATTCTCGTAGACCGGGGAAAGACTATTCACGCCGGAAACTCAGTTTACATTCTGCATTCATTCGTGATTGCCTACGTGTTTTAGTTCCGTATTATGGCTCCAGGAGGTTGTGTAATTTCTCCAGACAACTTTTGTTTATTTGTGGTGAATACACTGTTAAAAGTCAACAAAAAACAAAAGTGATCTTTTGAAGAAAGTTTATTTTGCTTACTTCAAGTTGAATCTTGGGGATCAAGACAAACCAAGGGCTCCTCACAAATTGTGGTGTGTAGAAGATGTGAGGAAGATCTTCGTTTGTGGTTTAAGGGTAAGAAAAACTCATTTAGTTCTGGCATTCCTATGATGTGTCGTGAACAGGAAAACCACAATACTGATAACTATTTCTGTTCGCGGTAGATGTAAGAGGGTTTAATACTAAAAATAAAAAATAAAATATTTTATCCAAACCTTAGCTCAGCTATTTGTTCAGTGCCTCATACCTCAGAAATACGAGTTCCACACCAACCTTCAAGTTTGGATGATATCCGGAGTCATTCTGAGCATGGAGACACAATACCTCACCAGGACAAATCTAACTCAGATTTTTCTTCTGATGAGGGACCCCAACCATTTTCTCAGAGCTACATTAATGATCTAGTTAGTGTTTTAGTCCTCAAAGCAGTCTTGCTGCATAGTGGTAATTCAATTGCATCGCTTCCTTTAGGACACTCACTGCAATTGGAAGAAAACTATAATGATTTGCCTTTGCTTCTAGAGAAAATAAACTATCAAGAATATCGTTGGATGGTTTATGGAGACTTTAAAATGCTAACCATGTTGCTGGGTCAGCAGGCAGGTTATACAAAATATCCCTGCTTACTAGGCTTGTGGCACAGTCGAGCCAGACACCTGCATTGGACCAAAACTGACTGGTCACTTCGAGGTGCCTTAATACCCGGCGAAATAAATGTCATAAATACAACGCTGGTTCCACCTGAAAAGGTTTTATTGCAACCTCTTCATATAAAATTAGGGCTTATGAAGCAGTTTATTAAATCACTGCCTAAAGATGGGGAATGCTTCAGATATCTGTGTTCCAAGTTCTCAAAATTGTCAGAAGCCAAGTTGAAAGAAGGAGTTTTTACTGGCCCCGACATATGAAAACTGTTATCCGATTCCAAAAGATGGGGGACAAAGAAAAAGAAGCGACGACTCTTTTAAGAATGTAGTCTACAGGTCTTTGGGGAATACTAAACACCCTCTCTACAAAACCATTGTACAACGCATGTTGACAGCGTATGAAGCTCAAAGACGGAAGATGAACTTAAAAGTTCATTTTCTACACTCCCATATTGATTGTTTTAACGAAAACTTAGGAGCCTATAAGTAATGGTGAATGATGGGCGCTGGATAAAACGAAGCGTGTTCTCCGAGACAAGGACTGATGGAGAGCAGGATAAACACGAATTCGTTTCTAACAACTTACCAAAAAGGAGCAGTTGGATACGAGTTGATATCTGAATTTCAAAAGCTAAATACAACTTACTACTTTAAGGTTTTGATTTGTGTTGAAAAATTTCTTCAGAAGTTTCAGAGCCTGAAGAGCCCCCCATGAGTAGATCGGTTACAAAAAACTAACCACTCACGGGGGGCTCTTCAGGCCTTTCCGCCTGAACCTGATCACCGGAACTCCGTTTGGAACACGATTGGTGGATTTCTCCTCGACTCGATTGCTAGACTATGAAAGAAAATTACTTACCAAAATGACTTAGGGTAAAGTTCTGAACTAAGAGTGAATCGAAAAAAACTTACCAACTAAATTAAGAGCTGACGTGTTAAGTTACCTGCGGTCAACACTAAAGCATGTGTTCGTAAAAATACACGTAATCAGAAGTGAGGAAGAAGAGCTGGGTTTTTTTTTTTTTTTTTTTTTTCATTTTTTTATTATTATTTTTTTATTGGTAAATTTCCTCCCGGGAAGGATTTCATTGTTACTAGCCCACATTTGTGTCATGCAAGGAAGGAAACCCGGAAAACTTCCAAGCAGCTAGTGAAAAACAAAGCAACTCATACTGAAAATTTTAAAAGTAATATACGTTTATAAAATATTAAGTGAAAAACAAAGCAACTCATACTAAAAACTCATAAAGTAATACATGTTTTATAAAATATTAATGTTGAATAAGAAGAAAAATGCTAATAAAGTCTACCAAGTTCTTCAATAAACAAACATTTTTCACAAAATATATAAATTGATAATAATCATCAATAAAATGAGAAATGTCCGCATTCGCTGTTAAGAAAACAAAAGCAATACATACGAAAATCATAAAAGTAATATACGTTTATAAAATATTAAGTGAAAAAAAGCAACTCATACTAAACTCATAAAGTAATACAGTTTTATAAAATATTAATGTTGAATAAGAAGAAAATGCTAATAAAGTCTACCAAGTTCTTCAATAAAACAAACATTTTCACAAAATATATACAATTGATAATAATCATCAATAAATAGAATGTTCCGCATTCGCTGTTAAGTGAAAAACAAAAGCAATACATACTAGAAAATCATCAAAATGATATAGTTATAAAATATTAAGTGAAAAAACAACAACTCATACTAAACTCATAAGTAATACATGTTTATAAAATATTAATGTTGAATAAGAAGAAAAATGTAATAAAGTCTACAAGTTCTTCAATAAAACAAACATTTTCTAAAATATATACATTGTTAATAATCATCAATAAATGAATGTTCCGCATTCATTAAGTGAAAAAACAAAACAAACATACAAAATCATAAAAGTAATATACTTTATAAAATATTAAGTGAAAACAGAAGAAACTAACTCATACTAAAACTCATAAAAGTAATACATGTTTATAAAATATTAATGTTGAATAAGAAGAAAAAATACTAATAAAATCGTTTTATAAAATATTAATGTTGAATAAGAAGAAAAATGCTAATAAAGTCTACCAAGTTCTTCAATAAAACAATCATTTTCACAAAATATATACAATTGATAATAATCATCAATAAAAATGAGAATGTTCCGCATTCGTTAACGTTTCTTGCGATTATGAAAGAAACGAAACAAGAATATTTATACTATGTAAAACTGCATGAATAAGCAGTACTAAGTAAAGATTGAATTTCACATATTTAAAATTTCTTTCATTTGTGTTTCCTTGTTAAAGAAAAATGACCGTACGGAAGACAGTTAACACCATCGTCCTTAACATAGTTTTTATCATAAAAAGGTGTTAAACTAATTTTGTTTTGTTTCACAGTTTCAATTTGATGGTTTTTTGTTGTTATATTTTGTTGTTGATGTCTCAAAAAAAGTTTATCATTTATAACTGATTTATACAAATCAGAGGTGAATTGTTTAACTTGTTCTTTTTTAACTCCTTTTGCTGTCTGTTTGGCTTCATTACCATGCACCAAACAGTACATTTTACATTTTAACGCTACAAACTCTTTTATCGGATTGACAGTTTCGCATTTTAATGCACCTAACACTCCTTTATTTTTCGAACTAAAGAGCTCATGGTCATTGGGAAAGTTACTCAAGTCCATTATTGAATTAAATGTAGTTCTTAGATCTGTATAAACGTTAGGCGCTCTTATTTCTAAATATAGACTGTCTGTATCAGTATGCAGTAAACTGCATTTATTTTCATAAAACTTTTTAAAGTAATCATAGTACATTTTATACATATGTAGTTTTGAAAGCTCCAGAATAGTGAACCCAATATATATTGGTTTATCGAGACATAAATTTTTTTTCGACATTTTGAAAACTGTGAATTCTTCATTAATTATCTCAAAATTCTCTAGTAATGGACTAGACAATTTTTTTTGACATTGTTTTAAAGTGAAGGCTCCATCAATTTGAAGCCTTTTTCTTGGATTCTGCAAACTCTTCCCGAACCATGCGTTATTCATAAGTTTAAATAGATCTTTCTCAAATGGTTGTTTTGTGGATTGTCTTTTATCATTGTTAAATAATACATAGGGTTGTAGCCAAGATTCTTGTTTAAAACTTAAAATGTTATGAATTTTTTGTAGAACCATACCATGTTCTAAATAAAACTTTAAATTTAGATAATGTACAACGTAATTATATTTTGTAAAAAAGCATGGTGTGAGTTTACGATTCTGCTTTGAAAGTTTAAGTCCATGATTTTTCACTAATTTTTTTTGATATGGAGAAAACATATCTAATGTTATCACAGTATGGTCAGGCGCGAGAGGAAAATCATGTAAATCATGCAATTCGGATGGGTACAAGAGATCAACCTCTAAAAAGTATCCAACCTCGTCTTTTGCTGATAACTCTAAGACATTGAAATCTTTTATTTCAGATTCAGATAAAAATTTGAAATTACCGATAGGAAGAGACTGCGTCATTGTGTATCCGTATAAATTGTTTGCATCTACTGCAATAATGTATGTCTCTTCAAGTTTTGAATCGAATGTTTCTGGAACGAATCGATTGTTACAGCATGAATATCTCTTTCCTACATAGCAGATTCCACCACGAATATTATCCTCAATCCACAGATACATGTTGACATCTGTAAACAATTCTAACTCAGCTTTTGTGAAATTTAACCCTGCATTCCAAGTTAAGTCTGCTGCTGTAATGAAATGACATGGGTCTAAATTGTAGTACAGCATGCATTTTTGTCTAAAAGAAGTGAAAATTTCAGTGAGTAAAACAACATCTAACTGTTGATACAGCTTTAAATAATCCCCAAATGTTTTGCAATGAAATGTTCGAAATATTAACTGTGCAAAATTGTATTCATCAGCTGTTATATGACTGTTTGTTAAAGCATTATAAAATGCTTCTTTTTTAGGCAAACAAGTTTCGGATAGTACAGTTGGAGTTGAAAAGTATGAATACGGGAAGATGCCTTTTCTTTTTAAAAGAAACCTGTTTTTTTCATTGGAATAAAATTTGTTGAAAATAGAAAAAGAATGATTCGAAATCACTAAGTTTTCTACTAAAGTTGCAAGAGAAGTGCTAAGAAATTGATAACTGTCGAGAAATTTAATCTGATCAATTTGAAAAGTAGTGAATTTTTGTGAATTTACAGGAATTATGCTGATTGATTTTGCATATTTATTACTTAATTTTTTAAGTATGAGGTGGGAATCATAACCTCGTAGGTTATGTATAATTACTGGAATAAAAAATGATTTTCGGTACAAGAGGTTGCATTTATTGTGTGCATGGCCTCTAAAAACAGATGTAAAGTGGTTGTGATCTCTTACAACTTTATCTGTTTTTGAAAACTTTTTACCACAAATGTGGCATTTGGTGCTACTAGGTTTATCACATTGAACCAGAGGTAAAATTCTATGCATTTTGTCGAGTAAATTAGAAGATAAGATTTTTAATTTGTGAAGGAAATTTTCAACTGCATCTTCTCCACAATAGTACTCATTATATATTATATCGTCGTTAAAATCTAAACATAGGATACAATAACTATATGGTACATGTTGTTCTACTACACACGTAAAACTTGTGCTAGTGCTTGGCATGCTTGTTGAAACTGGAAGTAGCATGCATTCGAAATCGCAATATATCGAAAATGGGTGGTAAGAAGATTTTGCGAAATTACTGAATTTAATTATATTTTCTCCGATATTAGGCATTGTAACTCTTTGAGGAGAAACCTTATAACAAAGAGATTTGTGTAAATTCAAAGTTGACTGACGTTGAAATCCTACTAAGCAGTTTTCACAAAATTTGTGAATGCCTTTCTTTGTTGTTAAGAGGCTGTTGAATTTTTTTATTAAGAAATAATGACCGTTATACAATAAAAGATTAATTTTAAATCCTATCATTTTACTAATGTATAAGGGAAATATTTCTTTGTCAAACGCATATACATTTATTTTAAGATCGTTAACTTTTTCAAATTTTTTTATTTTGGAAACCTCTACTGGAAATTGAAGAAATGTATATTTTATGAGAGGAAGAAACTTTTCATATTTTTTAGCAATAGTAGAATTATTGTCGCAGGGATATAATGCAGCAACTACGCAATATAAAAAACACTTATCGTTTTTACATTTTATGTTTAAAAGAGCTTTTTTGTTTTTCAGTTTTTTTGGCAAGTGAGCATTTACACAACCACCTTGATTTCCTCGATAATTTCCGAGATGAATATCAACGTGCTGAATTTTTTTTATAACCCATCCACTGCCATTTTTTATAAAATTTTCAATGTCGTTTTTAATTTTCAAAAAAGTGTTGTCAATTGCTTTGAGTATTTGGTATCTCGAAAGTATCCTCTCTGCTTTCGAACAGAAATAGAAGATTTGAGTAACTTCCTCACTGTCTATTTCACGTTTAAAAATTACACTTAAACACAATATTAAACGTAATCTTAAGGAAATTGAACTATTTATTACTTCAAATACATGATGTCTAGAGTTTCTATGCAATACATCTGCGTCTTCTTCGTCCACTATAGCTCGATAGCTTCTCATGTAACCTCTAAAGGCAGATCTAATTACGTTAAATCGCATTTTTTATAGAAATTAATTTAAAAAGAAATAAAATGAAACAATTTTTAAATAATTTTTTAGACTTTCGTATTAATGCAGTTTTGGATCATTCTCATTTTTAATGTTCTCATAAAGAGCAAAAAAATCACTCATTTTAATGCGAAGCGGGTTGTATTCGCATGTTCTTTAAATACCAGAGTTCGATGGTTGATCTTTGATGTATTCTGTGAGTGCCTCCACAGCTTTGGATAAAATTGGAAGCTGATCCAACGGCAAATTAAATCTGTTTCTAACATCGCCATCTACTGTTTTGCTGAAGGCGATGTAGTACGCTTTCCGAAATTCCTTAATTTCAACACCTACTCCTTTGCCTAAAAATATGGAGTAGGGTTGAATCTTCAATTCCTCCGAAGAAGTTGAGTGCGGGCACAAATTAAGGTCGAATGAGCCAGCGAGAGAGCTAGCTTTCTTCTTTGATAGCTTTTTTGAAAGGAGATATTCTACTGCATCTTCTTCATCGGATAATGCCCGTTTAACTTTCTTCCTGTCTGAGAGAAGATGCAGGAATAACTTTTAAGTCTTCTTACTTTTACATTTTTAAGACTAACAAGACAAGATTTTTAAGAGTAATTTAAAAGAATTACTAACGTTAGAACAGAAAAGATTAAGAATCGAAAACATGCGTACCGTCCTTGCTTGCCATCTTGACTCTTTGGGTGTGATGAACCTGATGTTCTGAGCTGATGTGACTGATTTGAGCTTTCAACACAACTGTATATATATACAAATTTTCAAGGTGTATTACCTTGAACATATACTTAATTTGTTTATCTGTAGCTTTCTTCAAATAGCATTAGATGTTATGCTGCCTTCACTAACCTTGATTTTTGAATAAATCCTTTGAAAAATAACGAAGAGGCGAATTAAAATTTGAATATCATTTAAATAAGTAGGTCACGCGAATATTAAGTATTTCGAAAGAGCCTTGAGATATCATACTGCGAGATTACATAATTATATAACAATACGAAAAGAAAACAGAGGCACTTTGTAAGGTTAAATTATATTTTTATTCAGGGATTGTCACAATATTATGTTGAGTGTTACAATCAAGTTCTTCATGTTGCTTACATAATAAATGAAAAGTGGTTGTGATCTCTTACAACTTTATCTGTTTTTGAAACCTTTTTACCACAAATGTGGCATTTGGTGCTACTAGGTTTATCACATTGAACCAGAGGTAAAAATCTATGCATTTTGTCTAGTAAATTAGAACATAAGATTTTTAATTTGTGAAGGAAATTTTCAACTGCATCTTCTCCACAATAGTACTCATTATATATTATATCGTCGTTAAAATCTAAACATAGGATACTATAACTATATGGTACATGTTGTTCTACTACACACGTAAAACTTGTGCTAGTGCTTGGCATGCTTGTTGAAACTGGAAGTAGCATGCATTCGAAATCGCAATATATCGAAAATGGGTGGTAAGAAGATTTTGCGAAATTACTGAATTTAATTATATTTTCTCCGATATTAGGCATTGTAACTCTTTGAGGAGAAACCTTATAACAAAGAGATTTGTGTAAATTCAAAGTTGACTGACGTTGAAATCCTACTAAGCAGTTTTCACAAAATTTGTGAATGCCTTTCTTTGTTGTTAAGAGGCTGTTGAATTTTTTTATTAAGAAATAATGACCGTTATACAATAAAAGATTAATTTTAAATCCTATCATTTTACTAATGTATAAGGGAAATATTTCTTTGTCAAACGCATATACATTTATTTTAAGATCGTTAACTTTTTCAAATTTTTTTATTTTGGAAACCTCTACTGGAAATTGAAGAAATGTATATTTTATGAGAGGAAGAAACTTTTCATATTTTTTAGCAATAGTAGAATTATTGTCGCAGGGATATAATGCAGCAACTACGCAATATAAAAAACACTTATCGTTTTTACATTTTATGTTTAAAAGAGCTTTTATGTTTTTCAGTTTTTTTGGCAAGTGAGCATTTACACAACCACCTTGATTTCCTCGATAATTTCCGAGATGAATATCAACGTGCTGAATTTTTTTTATAACCCATCCACTGCCATTTTTTATAAAATTTTCAATGTCGTTTTTAATTTTCAAAAAAGTGTTGTCAATTGCTTTGAGTATTTGGTATCTCGAAAGTATCCTCTCTGCTTTCGAACAGAAATAGAAGATTTGAGTAACTTCCTCACTGTCTATTTCACGTTTAAAAATTACACTTAAACACAATATTAAACGTAATCTTAAGGAAATTGAACTATTTATTACTTCAAATACATGATGTCTAGAGTTTCTATGCAATACATCTGCGTCTTCTTCGTCCACTATAGCTCGATAGCTTCTCATGTAACCTCTAAAGGCAGATCTAATTACGTTAAATCGCATTTTTTATAGAAATTAATTTAAAAAGAAATAAAATGAAACAATTTTTAAATAATTTTTTAGACTTTCGTATTAATGCAGTTTTGGATCATTCTCATTTTTAATGTTCTCATAAAGAGCAAAAAAATCACTCATTTTAATGCGAAGCGGGTTGTATTCGCATGTTCTTTAAATACCAGAGTTCGATGGTTGATCTTTGATGTATTCTGTGAGTGCCTCCACAGCTTTGGATAAAATTGGAAGCTGATCCAACGGCAAATTAAATCTGTTTCTAACATCGCCATCTACTGTTTTGCTGAAGGCGATGTAGTACGCTTTCCGAAATTCCTTAATTTCAACACCTACTCCTTTGCCTAAAAATATGGAGTAGGGTTGAATCTTCAATTCCTCCGAAGAAGTTGAGTGCGGGCACAAATTAAGGTCGAATGAGCCAGCGAGAGAGCTAGCTTTCTTCTTTGATAGCTTTTTTGAAAGGAGATATTCTACTGCATCTTCTTCATCGGATAATGCCCGTTTAACTTTCTTCCTGTCTGAGAGAAGATGCAGGAATAACTTTTAAGTCTTCTTACTTTTACATTTTTAAGACTAACAAGACAAGATTTTTAAGAGTAATTTAAAAGAATTACTAACGTTAGAACAGAAAAGATTAAGAATCGAAAACATGCGTACCGTCCTTGCTTGCCATCTTGACTCTTTGGGTGTGATGAACCTGATGTTCTGAGCTGATGTGACTGATTTGAGCTTTCAACACAACTGTATATATATACAAATTTTCAAGGTGTATTACCTTGAACATATACTTAATTTGTTTATCTGTAGCTTTCTTCAAATAGCATTAGATGTTATGCTGCCTTCACTAACCTTGATTTTTGAATAAATCCTTTGAAAAATAACGAAGAGGCGAATTAAAATTTGAATATCATTTAAATAAGTAGGTCACGCGAATATTAAGTATTTCGAAAGAGCCTTGAGATATCATACTGCGAGATTACATAATTATATAACAATACGAAAAGAAAACAGAGGCACTTTGTAAGGTTAAATTATATTTTTATTCAGGGATTGTCACAATATTATGTTGAGTGTTACAATCAAGTTCTTCATGTTGCTTACATAATAAATGAAAAGTGGTTGTGATCTCTTACAACTTTATCTGTTTTTGAAACCTTTTTACCACAAATGTGGCATTTGGTGCTACTAGGTTTATCACATTGAACCAGAGGTAAAAATCTATGCATTTTGTCTAGTAAATTAGAACATAAGATTTTTAATTTGTGAAGGAAATTTTCAACTGCATCTTCTCCACAATAGTACTCATTATATATTATATCGTCGTTAAAATCTAAACATAGGATACTATAACTATATGGTACATGTTGTTCTACTACACACGTAAAACTTGTGCTAGTGCTTGGCATGCTTGTTGAAACTGGAAGTAGCATGCATTCGAAATCGCAATATATCG
>BGPR01017193.1:0-29018 GCA_013235015.1 Araneus ventricosus
TACGAAGTAAATCCGTAGGCACAACGGTTTTTTACCATACAGGAACAAGTTTTTCCCGTAAAAGTTACGAAGTAAATCCGTAGTCACAACGGTTTTTTACCGTATGAAATTAAGTTTTCTCCGTAAAAATTAAGTCATCGAAGTAAGTGACGTCATCGACTGAGTTGAGTTGTTTTTCTCCTTCTGTTCGAGTTGAAATGTGCTGATGTGTATTATCAATTAGGAATATTAATTAATCAAGGCTTAATTATTAATTTCAATTAGTTTAATTAATATAATTCTTAATTGAACTTACTTGGACGATTTCGATGCAAGATGGTGACAAAACTTCTAACTCCTCCGAGCCGGGGATCGAAACCGCGTTCATAGAAATAAAAGGCAGTCGCTCTAACCACTAGACCACCGGAGACTTCATAAAATGAAGTAAAAATAATCTATTTGAGTTTTAAAGTCACTATAGCTCTAGTGGCGCCACCTAGTGGTGTAAAAATCAACTATTGCCAGAACACGTGTTTCAAGGTTAGCTTTCATGAGTGACAACAGGTTACTGCAACATGTGTAAACAATAGCGGAGATGGAACCCTATTAAAAACATGAAATGAATGTAATAAAATTACATTTAAGAAAAGGGGAAAGTTATCATACGGAAAGCAATACCGTATGACGAAAAATAGAATTTGAACTGACGGTTTTAAACCGTTTATGGCTGGAGCGAAAAACGGTGAAAAACCGTTTTGTCAACAAAACAGGTTTAAACCGTCAAATATACGGAAAAAGTCCGGGGAAAAAACGGATATTTTTTACAGTGTAGTCGTAACGGTCATTCAATGCACCTCGAAGCCCGAATTTTAGAATTTAATATAGAAAGTTTTTATTTAATATTCTCTGTTGTTTTGGATGATTTTTCAGACGTATTTGCCTGTAATATTGTTTATGATGATGTAGAAAGAAACGCGATGCACCATCGGGTAGAATAAACAATTGCCGTTCTAATGAAATTCGTTTTGACTTAAATAAATTTTGAGAATTTTTTTTAAATGTAGTCAGTTTTCCCTAAAAACGTTTAAAAAATTAAAACTAGAATTTCTGGATCCGACATTCTAATTTTGTTATTTTTTAAAAAAATTCTTCGAGGTAATAACTGGAACATATATTTAATACAAGTACGGTGTAAATAATTTTATTCGTTGAATTCAATTTATTGTTTTCCGGATGGGATCTTCTTTCAGTAGTTTATGTTTGTTAACTTTTAATTCTTGAAATTAAATTTAAGTTTCTCCTATGCCTGGCGTCTTTTTTTAATAACTGAGCTTTATCTACTCATCCCGATTTTAGCATATCCGAATCGGCCCGATACGCGTTTAATTTGGATAAGTGTAGTTCTACTGTAGTAGCTGAAAGAATTTTAAAATAAGTTGTATCACTGTGTCAAACATCCTTTTGTAGAATAGAAAAATCGAACCATTTCCGTGCTGTTAGATTTCGAACTCAACCTAGTATTACTTTGTATATCGAAAAGAACTCTCTCGAATATTCCCCATACATCATTTAGAAAGGATGTTACTTTTTCATAGCTACTGTTCAGCAACGGATTCCGAGACTACCACTTTTGGACGATTTTACAGCGGAAAGGGGTGCCAGGCAATGAGTCACATGAGCGCATTTCCGGAGTTCTTTGTTAGATCACGCTCACTAAAATGTAAGCATCACCCTTCCATTCTTCACTTTCCCCCTATTTTGGTGAAAATAACTCCGCCCGGCGCATGCGCAAAAGCGCGGAGGGTTTCCGAATCCGTTGCTAAACAATGCACATTAACACAGCTAATTATCGGAATTAACCTTAAAAGCGATCTGCATTTAAGCACTTTTAGTTAAGCCGGGGGTCTCATTTTAATAAGAAGAGCGAAAATCTGCACAGAACCACAGAGAAAAAGAATCGGACGTCTCACTCCCATAGACCTTAATGGCAACTTTTTTAACATTACACCTCACATAGACAGTACGCTATCTGTGGTCGACTAGGGAACTAACAAGAATACGTCAGCGTGACGTCACTGCGACGCGACTGTAAACAAAACCAATCCCTTTCGTCATGACAACGATGTAAACAATAAATAGGCATTTATTCGATATTTAACTGGTTTTTCAACGATTATTAAATTTAAGAATAGTTTATTTTATATTTTTTGTTAATTTGACATTGTTTTAATAATAATGCCGTTTATTATTGTTTATATAATTATTCTAATCATCAAACGTTTTTTTTTTTTTTTCTCATTAAATTAGCCTTTTCCTTAATACAGAAATTAAAAGTAAATATTAAACATCATTCAAAACATTAACAAAAAAGTTGAAATGCCTATTTGAAGTGTAGCAATCATTTATAACCAGTGGATAAATAATTTAAGAATATAAACTATTTTTCATATTAATAACTTCATTTATTCTTTTTCAAGAAAAATTATTTCAGATCATAAAATGTTTTTAAATCAACAGGAAATTAATTTTTATTAATTTAGTTAATATTATACCATCTCTTTTGGAACATGTTAAAACTTCAACAAAAAATTACTTTTTAAGAAATTCACATTCATTTTTCCAAGATACGAATATTGATAAAATGTAATTTCCATGAAGAAAATTCACTTGTGGTTTTTTTGAACTCTACAGGAAACTAAATTTGTTGTTTTAATTAATATTATACTTTCAGAATACTTTAAAAATTCAACAATAAATTAATTTTTAATAAATACACATTCGTTCTTGTTCCAAGATTTAAAAACTAATAGAATGTTATTTTCATAAAGAAAATTCAATCTTTTAAAAAAACTCTGCAGGGTATTAAATTTTTTGATTAAGTTAATATTATACCATCTCTTTTAGAATATATTAAACTTCAACAAATTATTTTTTCAACAATACACATTAATTTTTTCAACCCAGAAAACAAATTAAATACATTCATTGATTTTTGTAATAAGATGTTATAATACAAATAAATGCAAAAAAACCCAAAATATAATGTCACAATTTTATTGAACAAGCATAATAAAGTACACAACATTGTTAATACATAACATTTCTAACAAACACTGCCTAGAAAGCAGATTTATTTGTTATATATAGTATAAAAATATTCAATATAAGGGAGTGTAATTTTTTAAAAAGATCAATAGCTGGATTAGGTTAGGTTATATTAACATCCCGTTTTGAAGCAACACGAGGGCTATTTAGGGATGGACCTCGTAATTTTGAACCGCGGTCAGATGACGAGGACGACACCTGAGCTGGCACCCCCTCTCAAAACTTCGGCGCAACACCAACGGGAGGGCGTTTGGATACTGCGTATGATTTAGCGTGCAAAAGGCCCCATACACGGCAAATCTTCGATGGAATCGGGTTTCGGGCCTGCGACCCTCCGGTCCCGAGATCGAGACCTTGCCACTTGGCCACTGCGGCACACCTCTCTCAACGACCAATTTCGTGTTTGGCACGGAAGATTTTGGCCCATAGACATAATATCAAAATATCTTCTAGGGACAGTCACTCAAATCTCTCTGAGCGTGCAGGTTAGTCTACCGTCCAACATCAGTGAAATACATTCCTTTTCGTCCCTCTGACCTTGACCTTTTATTAACCCTCTCACGCCGAGCAAGGCGGTCTAAAAATTTCCCCTTAACAGCGACAAAGGCCGGTCTGAGGCGAATGACTTCTTCTGAGGGGAGGGGAGGTTCTGGGATCTGTTAGGAGATGAGCGCGGTATGATGTCCAATTACCATTGCCCATTTCCCTGTTCCTTAAGGGAATGTTATAGCAGGGGTGGGATAAATGACCACCCAGGTTTGGAGAGTCCATTTCATGTCGCTTCCTTCCAATAACTCCCGGCTTTAAAGGGGCTAGAAGAAAAAAGTCACCTCGGGATTAAAGAGTTAAGGAAAAAGTGAGGGAGGAAAGAACCAAAAATTCTAACGCTCAAAAAACAACACCTGAAATCAGATCGAAATTAATCATTCCTCTTCCAAAGTGAAAAGGAAAGTGAGCTTCAGCTTCTACCAGGGTTGGGCATTCTAGAGTTCATTTTTGGCTTTCATTCGCTGATTCGAATTCTGTTATAGAAGCTTCTGATATGGGTTTCGATTAACAGCAAATGAAAGTTCCAGTATGGCAGGCTTTAGGAAAAAAATAGATGATATTATCGCCCGTTCCTCAACTACCACCGACGAAACGATTCGGGATTTATTTTTGCAATTAAAATCAACAATTTTTTTTAAATTCCCTCCAATTCTCTCCGAAAAAGCTGAAAGATCCAAGAAAACACAAATTGTATCTTTTTTCTAAAGAAAAATTAGAAATTTTCAAATATAGTGCTTTTTCTTTAGATTATGGATTCCGAAACTTTTTTTCCTCGCTTACCCCTTGATTAGTATTTTTATTTTCGCGTTCCCCGTACTTCCATATCCCTCCGTCTCTAACCATTCGTCTATGCAAAAAAGCTTTTATCAGTCAGAGTCAGTGACTCGAATTAATAACATTTGCAGGGCTTATTTTTGATTTTACATTTTATTCTATTTTTACAATGGTATTAGTTCACCCCTATGTTAATCACTTATAATTTCTTGTGTTCGCCATTACCAACTTTGAATTCGCGTACCCCTAGGGGTACGCGTACCACAGATTGGGAACCTTTGCTTTAGATGATGCTTAAAATTCGCTTTATCAGCAATAACTAATTAGGGCTTGTTTAAGAACTTATTTTATAGGGGTTACGCGTACCACAGGTTGGGAACCTCTGCTTTAGATGAGGCTTAAAATTCGCTTTATCAGAAATAACTAATTAGGGCATGTTTAAGAACGTATTCTATGCTTCCAAACATGGAGCCTCTTTAGAGCGACGAATTTTCTATTGAACGGAAGGTGGCCGCTGCAGAAAGGCTCCATTGTACTTCGTATAAGAGCCAAATAAATTTAAAGCACCGAAAATATACTTTTGAAACACGATATTAAATGGAAAGAAAAATGAAACCATTCCCTTGACAGCCATTCATCATAAATTTAGACTCCGACCATTTCACGCGGCGAAAATTAGGAACTCGATTCCTCCCTAGACATCGTTTTGAAACTTATTCTTTCATACATTCATGGGTACTTAACCGAAACTCGGCGTGAAAGCAGTCTAAAAATGCTTCTGCGTAACCCGCGGTCTTATTTTAATGGGAAGTGCGAAAATCTGAATCGAACTTTCTGTTCCGGAGAAACAATTTCTAATTTAGATTTCATGCCTTGAATTTGCCTTTCTTTCTATTACATCCTTCTCGCTCGGAACTTGTAGAATATATAGAATAGATAGCGATGGATATCTCCCAGAATTCTGCAAGACGTCTGTTCCACAAGAGTGTTATAGATGAACAGAAAAGAAAGGGCAAAGAAGCGGATAAAAGTTCAAGGAATGTATTCTAAATTAGAAATTGTTTCACCACGGGAAGTTCGATGTTGATTTTCGCCCTTCCCATTAAAATCTCCTATAAAATAGGCTCGTCTTCAGTCCTACTTTCACTCTACCTACATGGCAACTGTAATGGTTCTATGCAGTGGCGAGTCCAGAATTCCGGTTCGGGGGGGGGCGGGGGCTAAGGTCATAAAAATTTTGTGTCGTCGTAACGAATGTCAAACCTCATGGCTTATGTAAACCAAAACACTTTAATTTTACAGACATTACTCACCTGACAATAAGAATCATGAAGAACAGTACAATACTTTCGATAAGTTAAAATACTATGAAATAAAAAAATACTATGAAATAAAAAAATACTATGAAATAACTAGACAAAAAATGTTTTCGCTAATTCTTGACGCGTCGCTATTAATACTTGTGTGTGCTAACATCCAGTGCAGTGGCGAATCCAGAATTTGGGTCGGGGGGGGGGGGGGGGGGGGAAAAAAATTTTTTTTCGTCGTGACGAATATCAAACCTCATGTCTTATGTAAACCAAAACACTTTAACTTTACAGACTTTACTCACCTGACAATAAGAATAATAAAGAACACTACAATACTTTCGACAATTTAATAAAAACTATAATGAAATAATTAGCCAAAAAATGTTTTCGACCGCGTCAACGTTACAAGTACAAGTGGAATGACTAGAAAAGTAGGAAAATTTTCGAGCCTGTCGAGCTAGAAAGCAATGTTGTCACGTTTTTATTATTTTTTAGAAAAAGGGAAATTAAGAACAAACAGTTGTAGTGACTTTAAATAAAATCAAGAATTCTAGTTTAGCTCTGGTGGGGGGCTGCAGCCCGATAGCTACCCCCCTGGATTCGCCACTGGTTGTATGAACAGGGCCACAGGGCGGCGTTATGTAGATAGCCTGTAGAATTCTTTGCGATGTCTATCAATTTAATGTAGTCGATTCGTAATCATGTAATAGACGTAAAGTTCGGCTCGCCGGTTCAGATTTTTATCGTAATCATCGCCAGTACGGTTCTCAAGTACTCTACGACACCACGGTGTCCTAGTGGTAATGTCTCGGCTTCGGGCCGGACCTTTCCGGTTCGAAACCCTATTCCACTAAAAATTCGTCGTGTATTTGGGCCTGCTGCACATTAAATCTGTGTCGTGGGCCAAACGTCCTCCCGCTGCTGTGGTGAGAAATTTTGGAGAAGGGTTGCCGGCTCTTGTTTCATCCTCGTCATCTGAACTCGGTTCAAAATTACGAGGTTGTTGGAGATAATCGGTCGTGCCGTAAGGGAAATGAAATCTCTGAGTATTCCTGTGCCGCAAGGTGGACATTTCCCTGACATCATTTTCTGAATGATGTTGGCGTATATAAAAGGCCTGCGGATTCTCTGTGGATCGAGGTGAAATGGATATGCAGTCGATTCGACCATGTAATCACTTGTGCTCATCATGTTGCTACTAGAATATAATGTTTTTGTATGTAATAATAATTTAGTTATGTTTCTTTCAATTTTTATCAAGATGATAAAACCAAGTCAATTAAATTCATCTTATTAGAAGAAAAATGGACTCTCTCGTCCTTATGCGTACTCTGTTGTTTCTCTGTTTTCCAACAGAGAGAGGTCCATCCTAAAATGGCCGTTGTGTTCTTCAAAACGGAACGTTAATGTAACTAAACTAAAGTCAAGTACTCTCCGTTTTTAGATACGGAAATCCTCCGCACTTTTGCGCATGCGCCAGTCTGTTTTGATTTCACCAAAAGAGAGAGAGATGGGGAATGAAAGAGAGAGGGATGAGATGGATGACGGAGTAGGAAATGTATACTTTTTGTCAAGCAGTGTATAGAAACATTACACAAGTTATGAATTAAAATAGCACGATTTAAAAAGGAAATTAATATCAACATAGGAATAAATAGCTAAGCACTCTTCTTACTTGCTGCTTATCCCCCCTCTGCGGAGTGAAATCGCCCTAAAGAGATAGGTGCGGCTTTCTCAAACGGACAGTACCATGTTTTTTCACATATTAGTTTATGTTTTCATTCCTTCATGTAATTTTTTTTCTTTTTAACTAAAGTGACCACATTTTCTAGTCTCCAATTACTGGTACACTCAAGAGGGACGCGATCCGATATGTTGACTGATGAGAAGGATTTATTAGACAAAATCCATTAAATAAAAAAAACGATGCTATACACTTAATAATTAAGAGAATTTCAAAAAAGTGGTAAGTGATACAAAGGTAAAAACAATATTTTTCTATAAACTTGACTATTTTTCCTTCTCCCTTATTCATTCACATTAGTCATATTTAGGTGAAAATCCTATGTACAAAAAAAGTTAGCGGTGGAAATTGTTCAAGAGGTAAAATTTATAGGATTTAAATCTTGTTGATCTTTTGTTTAATACGAACTATTTACTGTTGACTAAAAAGTAGAACAATTCGAGATATTTTATTCAAACCCCGGGGGGATTTTGAAACCGGTTCATAGAATCGAAAATAGGGATTATCCCGGTAAATCCGGGATGTCTGGCCACTTTAGGAGAATAAATTTAACTTTCTTTCGTCTACCAAATTAGGATGACTGTAATGTACGTATGGAGGGTGCCCACTAAAGTCCCTTATCACCCTAACTACCGAATGGCTGCAGCTATCTTCATAAGAGCGGTGTCTAGGCAGGGTAAAGTGACTGCGGTACTGGATGAAACCACTTACAGTGCCACCTGGTGGAAAACGGTGGAGTTAGCCTTATTATCGCTAAACCGGTATGAGATAGAGGAAAAAAGTGAATTATAAAGTTGTAGAGCATCATCGATTTAGTACAAAAAGACACATTATGGATGTAAATGCTTAAAACACGTATTTGTTTGTTCGCGATTTCTTACACCGACACGTGACAAAACAAACGGAAAAAACAACTATTTGTCACAAGACACCTTTATTTTCGATGTTCAAACTTCTCTCCGTCAGCTTCAATGCACATCTTGACCCGTGCTTGAACTTCACGTTGCACATGGTGTATGTAGCATGGCGAGTGTCACGTTGGCACAAGCATCCGTAATGCGTCACTGAAGATCCTGCAATGTTGGCGGAGTGGTCGCATACACTTGCTGTTTTAGGTATCCCCATAGGAAAAAGTCTATTGGAGTCGGATCAAGTGAACGTGGAGGCCACTCTTAGAAATCACCATACCCGATTATTTGTTCCCCGAATTTCTCCACCAGGTATTGCTTCACTGATGATGTTTTGTGCGCATATTGGAACCGTACATTCCGGAGCTGAAAACAAATAAATGTGCATTTTAAGAGTTCTGTTTTCAACATTCGTGACCCTAACGTGTCTTTTGTACTAAATCGATGATGCTCTATAACTTTGTAATTCACTTTTCCCTTCTATCTCTTAGCGTTTTAGAGATAATAACGCTAACTCCACAGTTTTCCACCAGGTGGCGCTGTAAGTGATTTCATCCTGTAGCGCATAGTCACTTTAACATACCCAGACACCGCTCTTATGAAGATATCTGCAGCAATTCGGTAGTTAAAAGGGTAGTAAGGGACTTGAGTGGACACCCTGTATAAAGCGTGTGAAACGAAAGACCATTCGTGTTTTACTTTTTTAAAAAAAGGTTAAATCTAGTTCTATTTTTTCTATCTGAGATAGTTGCTTGTAAGCAAAATTCGGCTTTATCCGGGATATTTTATTGAAATTTGGGACGAATAAAAAATACAATAAAATAGTGAAATGAAATTTGCTATCGGTTGATATAAAATTTATCTCGCTATGATCAATAGTTCCCGAGAAATTTTAAATTATATTAATCACATATTTCAAATTAATTTCCGTTTTTTAATAGAAAGTAGTAAATTACGTCAGTGATATAGTTTGGACGCCAAGATGCATCTGATTATTTATTGCAATCGTGATGATATAATTTGATAATATTTTTTGGTAACTTTTGACAAGCAGAGAAGTGCTTTGTTTCGATTAGAATTTCGAAAAAGAATTCCTTATAAATTTTAACTTTTGACTTACGTTTGACAAGCTGAGAATTTCATGGTTATTGAATTATAATAAAATTGTTAAACAACGAAAAATACTTCACACGGAATGTTGTTTTTACCAAGAGGTTTTTTGAATAAAGAAATATGTTAATAATATGTAAACTAAAAAAAAATATTTCGTATCCTAAAACATGTTTATTTTATTTGTTTTCAATCAATGTTAAACATTTCTCTCGCATATATATCTATTTAAACACATCAAATATGACGTGAAATCTCTCGAATGAAGAGGCAATTTGCACCCGTCAAACTATGGCGGGTGATTTTCTACTATATTTATAGTATTCTAGTATAGTAGATTTTCTAGTGTATTTCTAGTATCTTTATAAAGCTTTTAAATTGGTACCTTTAAATGAATTTGCGTCAGTAGCGTCAAATTTATATTAATCGAAGTTGTTTACTAAAATTTTGATTTTAGATCTCTTTATTTATACGTCGTTTTACGTCAGTCCCTTGAAAGACGTGTAAATGGTACTTTACTGTATTTATACTCTGCAGGGTCTGTGCACTGCTTTTACTTAGTACTATTGTTTTTTCCAATCTAGCCCTAGTATATATATCAATTACTTATAGCTAGTATCGTTAATGTCTGTCTTATTAGCAACGAAAAAATAGGGACATTATTGTTAGCTGAAGACATTACGAAATATAATATCTAGGATAATGCGAGACAAGCCTTGAGGGTAATGACGTAGCTCTTCAGTGCTCTATACTTTATAGGGCTTCCGATTATAGTTCAAAAGTATATTAAACTCCAAAATAGTCACCGAAAGAATTTTATACCAGCAATGAAAAAATATGCAAGGTTGCTATAATTAAAGTTCGCCTATTCAGAAGGTCCTAGAGCAGGTTCTATGGCTCCAATCGAAACAAATTACACTAGGATGTCGTGCAACTGATGCGCTTTGTAAAAACCGAAAAAAAAGGCATAAAAACGGTATTGTGAATGAAAAAAGATTTTACGTTCAGATTTGAATTTCAACAGCGTTTTTAGTTAAACTAAAAAAAAAACCCTCAAATGAACTATTCAATTTTGCTTTCAGTCTGCAAAAGTCACCTTAAATAATGGTGAAGTGCCACTTTAGACGAATTTTATTTTTTTAAAGTCTTTTCATTTTTTTTTCTTTTTCGGTTTTAACAGAGCACATTGCCTAATAGTAAGGTCTCGGCTTCGGGCCGGAGGGTTCCAGGTTCGAAACCCAATACCGCTGAAGTCCCGCCGTGTATGGGGCCTGTTGCACGTTAAATCGTGCTTAGTGGCCAAACGTCCTCCCGTTGGAGTGGTGCTCAAGTTTGGAGAGGGGATGCCAGTTAGGGTATCGTCTTCGTCATCTGATCGCGGTACAAAGCTACGAGATCCGTCCCAAAATAGCCCTCGTATTTCTTCCAAACGTTAATAGAACTAAACTAAACAAAACACAGAACGCATCACTTGTAATAGTACATTCTAGAGAAATTTTGTTTTGTCTGGAGCCATAGAATAGGCGAATTGTGATTATAACAAGCCTTACTTTTGAAAGAGTTCTATAAAACAGATGTAAAATGAAACCATTTAGCACAAATTCCGAACCCAACCCATTTCGCAGAATTAAAAGTATGAACTCAGGTCCTCCCTAGACATCATTTAGTGCCTTACTCTTTCACACATTCATGGCTACTTACCGGAATTCACAGCAGCAAATTCAGTCTGGAATATCTGCATTTAAGCACTTTTAAGTTCGGCCCGGGGTCTCATTTTAATGGGAATGGCAAATCTGCTTCGTGCTTCTCTGTGGGGCGAAACAATTCCTAATTTAGATTGCATTCCTTGAACTTGCCTTTCGCTCCTTTGCCCTTTCTCTATCCCGGAATAGATATCCTACGGAATTCTGGGAGTATCTATTGTTTAATTAAAGCGATTTCCACCGACTAGCTGTTGCGGAAAGAGTCTGGGGAAGGTGCTATATTGGCTTCGAGGATTCAAGCGTGGTTAGATATAATTTATCTCCGCATCCTGGTGCTTGAGATATTTGCTTTAGTAAGTAATATGAATTTAAATTGTTTGAATTAGATGAGGATTGTTCAGTTGTTCGAGTGTCTGTTGATTTGTGAGGCGAAATTAAAGATTTTCGTGTGAAGGGAGTTTATGAATAAGTGTTGTTTGGCGGTGCGGTAAGCGGTCACCCCTGCATAGCGGTCACACCTCTCAACGGCCAATTTTGTTTGGCACGAAATTTTTAGGCCATAGATATAATGTTACGTAACCTCTAGGAGCGATTGGATTTAGATTAATATTTAATTAATTAACATTTGAAAAATCCTTTCTTGGTGAGCACCTGCTATCTAAAAGTGAACTACATGCCAAATTTGGAAGCTGTAGGTCTCACGAACTGCCTTATATGCGTTTTGTACGATTTTTGCAACATGCATGCCAGACGCATCATGCTATTTACAGATAGAATGAAATTCCTTTAATCGGCCACTCCCTTCAATGGCCATTTTTGCTTGGCGCGGGTTTTTTGGCCCATAGACATAATGCTAAATAACCTCTAGGACGTTCGTCCTCTACGGGGGTTAGGCATTCAAGAGTTCATTCGTGCGTTTCAGGTGCTGGTTCGGACTCTGACAAAGAAGCTGCTGACATGAGTTACGACCATCAGCAAATGAAACGTTCCGCTCCACTAGACTTTTGGAAAATACATGATATTATGCCCATTCCTCAACAACTACTGACGAAACGAAACCTCCAGAAAATCTGAAAGATCCAAGCAAGCACAAACTGAATCTCTTTTTAAGAAAAAAAAATAGAAATTTTCGAATAATGTACTTTCTTCTTTAGAAGATTCTTAAAATTATTTTTATAAGGAATAACGAATTAGGGTTTGTTTAAATAAGTATTTTGTACTTACAAACAAGAAACGCCTTTAGAGCGGCCATTTGTCCTTGAAATAGAGTGTGGTCGCTGTAGAGAAGTTTCGCTGTATTATTGTAAGTCCTAAACCTTTCATATCCAGCAGGCGCCCATAGCGCCCTGCAAGATTAAACCCACACGCCGCCCGACGAAGAAGTGTTGTTCGCTCAGCTCTCTTTACACAAACATTGCCTCCCTTTTTACTTTCTCGTATACAATTTTGTTTTTACTTCTAGACTTTTTATAATAAACTAATTTCTAATTTCTCAGACACAAATAAAGGCGTTTTTTAATTGTTATTTTTATTGTTTTCTGCATTTGAGTCTGTAGCATATTTCATTATTAATGATTATAAATATTATGGAATCTCCATAATTATAACTTTCTCGTATGCAAAGAGAAAGTATTGTCATCGTCAAAAAAGTATAACTCGAGATTTTGACGACTCACCACTTTTTAGACCTCCCTGAGTCCGAAAAACACAATTTTGGAATTATGTCTGTCTGTGAACACGATAACTCGAAAACTATTAGAGTTACGGGGATGAAATTTGATATGTGATCTTTACACATAATGTGTAGGTTTCTATAAAATTTTGGTCAAAATCCGTCTACGGGAAGTCTGTCTGTTTTCCCGCTTTCATGTGAACACTATAACTCAAAAACTTAAATCTGTAGATGGATAAAATTTGGTACGCAGTTTTATCATCAGGAATGTAGGTCCGTATTAAATTTTGGACCAAATCCGTCAAATAATTGACCGTCTGTCGGTCTGTATAATCGCATACTTGTATACATTATAACTCCTTAATACAAGGACTTGTATAAATGAAATTTGGTATGTGTCCTTTTAGCCTTAATTGTAGTTTTGTATGCACTTTTTGTTTCAATCGGTTAAAGAAAAAGGCGTTCAAATCGCTTATTCAATTTTCTTACTTAAGGGCACTATTTCCGTCTTGGCGAGCGTGATCTTGACGCTTTTCTCCCGCATCGCGTTGCTCATTGCGTTAATTTCGGACTCATAGGAGGGACAAATCTTTTTGCAGCTCTGGTCTTCCTCTCTCTTAATTCTTGATCGATTTTTCCGTCTTCCTCCAACATTTTTTATTATTTTTTGCCGTTTTCGTTGATCACTGAATTCTCAAAGTGGAAAAGTAAGTCAATTAGAATAAAAACGAAAATACAATCTTTCAAAATAATTTCAGGGGGGCTGCAGTTCTTATGGACGATCCACCACTGAATGTACCTTAAATCTGCTCGCCCTGGTCTGGACCTCGTCATCCGATCGCGGTTCAAAATGACGAGATCTGCCCCCAAATGGCCCTCGCCTTGCTTCAAAACCGAACGTTAATATAACTAAACTAAACTTCAATATCTCAAGAAAGAAAATTCCTAAACATGCATTAAAAATTCTTTAAAACATATTATAAAATTCCATTTTACTTTGAGAATTTTGATCAGCGCCTCTCGCTTTTGTGATTTTGTTTTAACTTCCGTATCTTTGGCAGAAAATCAATTTCTGTTTTTTATTTCGCTAATCAAAGCCTGTTTTTTAAATTTTTATTATTTAACGTTTTAATTATCTTATCAGTATCTGTTAACAATCCGATTTATTTAAAGCAACTGTCAAAATTATTTTGTGTCCGACTGCTCGATATTTCTACTTACTACTAAGAACGATATCTTCAAATGTTTACATATTAATAGCAAAGAGAATAATCTCAAATTTAAATAAAACGTACATGAAATGTCTTTATGTTTCGTGCTGTAAATAATTACTTTTTAAATTAAAATGTAATAATATGTCTAACCTTATTTAAGTTGAACATAAATTGATTTGATAACATTCATTTTCCGTTAACCATTGCCATGGAAGGAATATTTAACTTTATAATGCTGAATTGGATGTAATCCCTTGCGGAATGTTTGCATAGAATCTTACACGTTGACTTTCTCCGTTATATTCAATTTATTGCCATTGTCAATTCATTCAATCAGTAATGTAAATTTTCAGCTTGTTTATATTGACTTCTAGTTTTAATCTGCCGAGCGTACATTTAATTTCAACTTGCGCTCGTACATGCTTGTTGTGTTTATTCGTTAATTGAAAACCTTGTTTGTTTGCTGAAATTTGCTTTTCAAATTATATCAGAATTAAAGCAGTTAATTTAATTTCATAAAGTAAACTTTCGATCGTCGGGACTTTCAAAGTCACATAAATGCTTGAGTTAATGTTTGCTTTACATTTTAGTTCAAATTGCATTGACATGTTTGTTCTAAATGTGTGTTCATTTTAAATAACGTAATAATTAAGTCACTTTTTTGTTGCTTTTTATATTTTTTTTTCTTTTGTAATTTTTAATCTCTCCTGTATGGTGAATCAATCCTCAAAAAGTTCAACTTTGAAAGTCTGATAACCCCTCCCTCCTTCCCCAAGTTTTGGACTTTGTTGTGTTCGAAAAAAGCACTTTATGAATTATGTCTGTCAGTGAACAGGATAAATAAAAAAAGGAACAAACTAGATGGATGAAAATTTGTATATAGTTTTATTATTATAATTATAGATCTATATCAAATATTGGATCGCAACCATCAATGGGTTAACTGACAGTCGGTATTTATATTCGTGTATAAGTGAACGCGATAACGCAAAAAACTATATTGAGAAATGTTTGTATATTGTTACAAAACTGTAATGCTGTTTCCCTACTATGTAAGTTTAATGGTTGAAAAGACACATTTTTGGGGATTTTTATTGGGTGCCGGGGGAGGCGTAGTCAATACACCCAATCTTGGCGGCTGTGGCGGCAAGATAAAGGTTCCAGAAAATTCAAGAACTATGGCTCTATCTCTCATAGGAACGGAGATCTGGATTTTTCTAGTGAAATCCATGTTACTTCACTGAATGTTATAAATAGCGACGGAGAATCTATGTGTAACAATCTCTTTGGAGTTCGCAGTGTGAGTTGGCCAGCTGTTAAGAGTCTGAGTGCTATAGTTAGTGCTGTTGCTGTTATTATTATTGATTTGCTGTCTGCTGATGTTGCTAATTTGTACAAGAGCTGTTTTTCCTGCTAACTGTGCTTCGCGTTTTCTGGAATATTCGTGGATTAAAGCGTCGTTCTGCTTCCACAGGACAATTTTCGTAACAATATGACCTTTACTGCAAAATGGAGATCTGTATCTAATTTTAGACTAAATAGGTCAACATTCAGATGTTTGCCTATTTGTCTAGCCATGTGTACATGAACGCGATGACTCAAAAACACATTTAGCTAGATGAATCAAATTAGTTGTGTTGTCTTGACTCCTAAATTGCAGATCTGGATCAAATTTTGGATCCGATCAACCGGAAGAGGTTCAAAATGCATCCTCCATTCTTCATGGAGCTAAGCACTAAACGCGCCGTATTTTAGAAGTATACGAGAAAGTTGAGCACTGTTGGGGGGGGGGTAGTATTACTTTATTTTACTTTACACTACGACACACCCCTGCCTCCAGAGATCTCCGGTTTGCAATTTGGATGGGTATGCGTATAGAATCTTTATTGGTTCCACGCAAAAAAAATACATGGTATTACATAATTGAGGTTGCTATAAAATAAAATAAGCAATAAATTGATTGAAAGCTTTAGAGTTGAAACTAGTAAGACATTTTACTTAAGGGTGCAATGTTTCTTATTTATCATATAATGTAAGACACTTTTTTTAAATCTTTTCTTACTTGATTAATACACTTGTTTTACAAAATATAGCAGATAAATTTGTTAGCTGTTCAAGTATATGTGGAGGATAAATGAGAAATTATGGAGGAATTGAATTTTTTAAACAGATTTAATTTTAAAAAATTGAAGTAGAAGAAAAGAAAAAAAATTTAAACAGTGTCGAATCCGGGATTTGAGTGTGGGGAGGCTGAGGTCATAAAAAGTTTGTATCGCCGTGACGAATGTCAAACCTCATGGCTTGTGTAAACCAAAACACTTTAACTTTACAGTCTTTACTCACCTGACAACAGGTTGTGGCGATTTAAATCAGTCGATTAAAATCGCCGATTTAAATCAACTGATTTTTTTAAAAAAATCACTGATTTAAATCACTTTATTTTAAATATCAAGTTAATCTGCTTTAATGAAATAAAATTGTTCATGTATCTTTAAATAGTGATTTTAAAATATTTTTAAATGTATATTTAAAGAAAGAATATATAGAACATAAAAAAATATTTCATAGAATTCATATAACTAGAGAACTAGAGTACTTCCGTATCTTTATTTTTGAGAACACAAGCAAATTAGATTTTAAATAAATCTCTAATGAGCAACACAATAAAATGCAAAGTACGAGATGCTCTTTTTTTATAAAATAAAATAAATATTGTGAAAGCATCATGTTCACAAAGAAAGAACATAGTAAAATGAAGCGAGTTTTATTTTAATATTGGAGAAAAATAAATAGTGTTAGGGCCAACAAAGTTTTTATATTGCAATAATGTTCAAATGTAAGATAATTAAGTAATACATATAAATATTCAAAAGAAATATAAACATCTACGTAGTGCAATTTAAACTATGATCTATACTTATAAAAGGCAATGTTTGTGTGTGTACGCGCGCACAAATATTTTTTAAATAGTTGTTAGATGTTTTTTAAATTTATGCTTTTTTAAAGAAAGTATAGCTTAATGACTGGTATGTTGTTATATATATATATATATATATAATAATCTCACTTAATTTTATTTCAATTTCTAATATTATATATTTTGAAGTCTTAATCTATTCCAAAATCACTTTTCTTAAACTCCAGTTTCGTTCTATTTCCCACTCTGGAGGTTTATTAAATCTCTCGTTTTGGCATATTTATTACTAAAAGAATATTTTAATCGTTTCCACGCGCACACAACTCACGAAATCAGCGACTTATTGTCGCCAGACATTTTCCCCAAAACACTTACGTAATATACTAAAAATAGCTATTATTCCCTTCACTTTGATCACATGTCTATCTGTTAAATCCCTACCTGAGAAAACGCAGGGATCTTCTGTTCTTTTTTGGCTTAAAACTTAAACGAAGATGTACGTACATTTCGTTACTCTCCCATAATAAAATGAAAATTAGAATTTAACTCGGCTTCTTTTTTATTTAACGACTTCAACAACGAATACATTATATATATATATATTGTCTCATTGTCTGATATAAAAATGCTAAGTATATAGATATAGTTTTTAAAAAATCATTAAAATAAAAAAATCTTGATTTAAATAAAAAAAATCTGATTTAAATCAAATAAATCGATTTTTTTTTTTAAAAATCAAAATAATCGACAACCCTGCCTGACAATAAGAATAATAAAAAACAATACAATACTTTCGACAATTTAATAAAAAATACAATGAAATAACTAACCAAAAAATATCTCCGACCGCGTAAACGCTACAGGTACAAGTGGAATGACTAGAAAAGTAGGAAAATTTTCGAAAAGAAAGCAATTTCAATATTCCAGAAAGCAATATTGTCACGTTTTTATTAATTTTTTAAAAAAGAGAAATTAAGAACAAATAGTTATAGTGATTTTAAATACAATCAAGAATTCTGATATAGCTCGAGGGGGGGGGGGGGCGATAGCCCGATAGCCCCCCTGGATTCGTCACTGGCTAAAAGGATTACAGAAATAATGCCTCCTCGCATCTTGTTGCGACTCATTCTCTCAATCGGAATGCCATCATCTACATGGTTTTTTCACAGGATTATTAATGTCCAAGTTTCAGTTCGTTAAATGGACGGAGCGCCTCCTGGCGGTGATTGAGCGGGATACTACATCTATACATACTTATAAAAGGCAATGTTTGTGTGCGTGTGTGTGTGTTTGTCTGCGATGTCCAGACGAATCTATCGCACTTACAGCCATGAAATTTGGCACACAGGTTGTCGTAATGATGACTGAATGCACCTCGAAGCCGAAATTTTAAAATTTAATCTAGAACATTTTTTATTTAATGTTTTGTGTTGTTTTGGTTGATTTTTCGCACTCATTTCTCAATAGAATGGTTTCGAATAATTGTAAGACAAAAATGGATACACCGTCGGAAAGAGGACGCAATTTTCGTTCTAATGAAGTTAGTTTTGAATTTCTAACGTAATTTACTGAATTTTGAGAAATTTTTTTAAAATAGTCAGTTTTGGCATCGGAATGTTATATTTGTTTTTAAATTTGTTGCATCCGATTTTCTAATAACACTATTATTTTCAATTTTTTTCAGCTTATAACTAGAGCGGTTCTGTCGGATTTAAAACAAGAACGGTTAAAATATCTTTTCCCGTTTTTTTTAATTAATTTTTTTCTGGTCGGTTGAGAGTTATTATTCTCGATCGAATTCCTCGCGCCGCACTTCTTCGGAACGTTCCTGGCAATTTTGATTGGCGGACGCTCAGGATACGTCATGACTTTCACCTGAATGAATTACTTCGATTATTATTTTCGGATTCAATTTTATATTTTGCTTGCTGTATAATAATCATTTTCACGTTCCAATTTTGTAATATTGTTTTGGATTAACGTACTCAGTACTGTAGGGCGAAAAAAAATAAGCAGGAAAATCAAATGATGTGTATCTTTTGTTTTGATTTTGTTTTCAAAACTTTTTCATGCCGTTGTGGGCGGTTTTTTCCCTTCATTTTGTTAAAGTCCTGATTCCACGGGCAACGCCGTGCGCGTACTGCTAGTATAATATAGCTTTATAATTCTTGTCTAGGCTGATTGGGGCTTATAGATTCGGTTGCTTATAGATATCATCAGATTTCTTATTAAAACTTTAAATATAAAATATCAGTTGATTTAACAATTGCTTAATTAGCTGCTTATTAGGTTTATTTAAAAATGGCAAGTGGGATAGTTGTGGAATTGCGCTGAATTTTCAAATTCAAAATGAAAATACATAATACTTATACATGTAATAACTTAACATTTTCCTAATCTTAAAAACGTTTCTTAACTTTTAATTAATAAAACTATTTCTACTTAAGCTCTAGTATAAAAATAACTGTCACTTTAACTGGAAGAAGTCCGGATTCCAGCGTAAGGGAATTTCCCCGTTTCGCTGTATAAAAACCCGCCGCGATGTTGTAACGGCCCTTTCCTTTCCATCAAAACGCTAACTTCGCGCGTAAGTTGCATTCATGGCCTTGGAGTGGAATTTACTTTAAAAGATATTATTATAACTATTAAGTTCATATTATCTACATTATCATCTTTAAAATGGATAAATAGAAACTGAAATAAAGTATTGATTGGATCAACGACTGCCTTCTTTTTCAAGATGTTTGCTCTACACTTTACCTACGAAACATCATTATATACATTTATCAAATTCAAAATAATATTGCATATTGCATGGCTGCGTACTATACAGTCATCTTCTATATATTATAGCCAAAAGAATCAATTCTTACTATAATAAATGTCAGTTTTATATTAAAAAAATCCTTTACTATTTTATATTATTCTTGAAACGCTGCCAAGTGGCATTCCAAACCCAAGTCCACAATACATTCAAATTCCTCCTCATAAAATTAGAGCAGCCTGTATTTCCTCCCTCATTAAAAGGGGAGAGCCTGACAGCCCCATATTTAACGCTGTGCCTCCCGAAAGAATACTACATCGATCACCACTCCACCAAAATGGGATCCTAATCTAGTCTTTTCTTTTTATTGGCATATCTTCTGGCCCTTTTTTTAACACCGAAATAGATATAGAGGATCTTCTGGATAAGGACTGCAGCTTATCTTATGCGCCACCCATTGGTGCTTACGCTATGATTTACCACCATCGTTAAAGTTGCTTCACGACCCTCATAAAAAATGCATCTCAACGGGGCAAGAAAGAAGACTCCCAAGTGCTGCTATCGGGATCTTCTCTCTCTCACTGCTTTTTTCCTTTTTGGGTCTTCGTATTAACCAAATCGGGCTGAATAGGAGCTTAAGAGTTATTTGAGGCAGCAAGCCAAACCTTACAACTGCTGCAGCAATTGTCTGCTGCCTCCTGGCGATTTTTACAATCGTATTTACGGTAATGTCGAATGTGACAGATGGGATTCATTGGGATAAAGAATGGTGCCCCCTAGTTGGGAATTGCTAAGTGCTTTTGGTGGATTTATTGTTGAATAAACTTTGCTTGTCTTGTTGGGCCTGTTTTTGGGATCGTTAGGGCTTCTGTTTAGGAAAGTCGTCCTAAGAGAGTAAATTAATGTTTGTGCTTCCATCGCGGACACGGTGATTTGAGGCAAAATGAATGACAAAGGAGGCAGTCGATTAAAGAGGTCTAAATAATTTATCTGCAAAATATAATTAGGTTAAGATCTCGTTTAAGAGTACACGAGGTCTGTTTTCGATGGGTCTTGTAATTGAACGGTGGTCAAATGAGGAGGACGTCATCTCATTTGACAATCCCTCCCAAATTCATACTAGCGGGAGAAGGTTAGATCTCGAGAAACAGTGTGCACCATATTCATATATCCAATGGATAATTGGTAAAACTGGGTCTAGAATTCATGACCTTCCAATTACAAAGCCGAGTTTTATTATTATGGGAGGAGATATTAGGTCTACTACTGTTCCACTTTCCTTTGTCTCCTATCCTATTATTTATAAGGGGAATTAAGTTTAGGTAGATTAATGTCCCATTTAACAGCTACACGAGGTCAATTTGGGTCGGACCTGGTAATACGTATGTAGTGTTGGGATTCTCAACACGCATTCGCCGATGGAGGGCGCTCTCCTTCCCCGAGGGTCGGGGATTGTTTTGAATGAGTCGAGTTGCGAACTCGAAGGCTGGAGGGACTTTTCGGAAAGCGTCGTCGGCGAGTGAGGCCGGAATCCCAACACTTATTTTGATTTGACGTAGGGTCCAGACGTATCTTTCTGTCTGTGTCGTTGCTGACCGCGAAGGGTCGCAACAATTATTCCTATTTTGCTATTCTGTCCGTATTCAGTGTCTGTCTAGTCTTCTGTGTTGTCATCTAAATAAACTGTTATTTGTATCTCATCACTGGAGCATGATAATCCATTCAAAAGAACCAACACCATAAAAAAAAAGGGTTACCACCATCACAGTCGTCTTGCGTTTTTCTCAGATAAGAATCTGCTCCTTTATCTTCTCATATGATAGTAAAATTTTTTGACCTTATTTTTTTATGCTTTAATTTACAGATCGAAACATACAAAGAAACATTAAAGCGTCCGTTCATTAAGCTATGGCGAAAAAGGCTCCGTTTCTTAATTTCTTTCAGGCAGTACAAACTATATTATACATGTTTTCAAAATAGTATGTATGCGTTTCATTGCAAATTAATCTGAAAATTTGGACGTTCTTCGTAAGTAATGGTCATGTCTTTATATATAATACATTATTTAACAATTTATCAGTTCTGCTTCATGTATTTTTTAAATTCCTACAAAATTCAAATATTTGACAATTTTTACTTCTTTTCTTTTAGGTGAGTACTTTGCTACTGTGACTCTACGACCTTTTGAGAACTTTCCAGTTTTAAAAAACTAAAATACTTTCAGTGGTAAGTGAAAAAAAAAACTATGGGATTGATGTTTCATTTTCAAAGAAGGTCAAAGAACTAGTTGCCAGTCTAAGAATGCACTGAATTCAGTTCTTTAAATTTTATTTTCTTGAAATTAAAGCATTTTATATCCCACTCAAGTATTGTCTTGTATCTATAAAGAGGCATTATTTAAAATTTAAAGGACAGAGCTTAAATTTCGCTGTCCTAAACACATTTCAAGGAAGCTCTGATTACCCTTTTTGTCACTCCCCTTCATGTATCGCCACGATGATGATAATTTGATTTCTTACTAACTCAAGGAAACATGAATTGAGACCATAAAAGCGGATAAAAGAGACGACATTTTTTCTCCTTCTGATTTTAGAAAAGGCAGGAAGTCCTTTTTAGTTTCTAGATAGAATCCTTATTTTAGTTTTAGTCATATTAACGTCCCGTTTTGAAGCAACGCGAGGGCTGTTTTGTTACAGACCTCGTCATTTTGAACCTCGGTCATATGACGTGGACGACACCTGAGCTGGCAACCCCTCTCCAAACTTCCGCACCACACCAGCGGGAGTACGTTTGGCAGCCTACGTATGATTTAACGTGCAACAGGCCCCATACACGACGGATCTTCAGTGGAATCGGGTTTCGAACCTCGAGCCATCCGGCCCTAAAGCCGAGACCTTACCACTAGGTCACCGCGGCCTGAATCCTTATTTTAAAAAGGTACATTGTGATTTCTTCCAGCCATTATCTTAATATAAATAAAATTCATTGTGGGTATGTTCCACGTCTCCTCCTAAACTACTGCAGCAATTTCAACCAAACTTTGCACACTCATTATTTAAGACAAGATGAAGATTATTGTCAACTTTTCGAAGTCCCAAAGTTAGTTAAACAGTCAGTTAATTACAAATTAACCGAAACTGTTTTTGCGTATTAACATCGGAGCAAATTATCCACCAAAAAATACTTTTATACCATCTTAAAGTTCAAAATTTTATCTTTTCAATGATATCAATTTATATCTGAGAAATGTTTCCATCAACTTTTATTAATTTTTCAAAAGTTAATAAATAAATTATTACAGCAGACGATTCTTAAATAAAGCAAATTTAATGATACTTCGTTGCTAGGCAACGGTGAGACTGTGAAAAAATTTCTTTTTATTTCTGTAAATATTTTGAAAAGAAGTGAAAGATCACTGTCAACTTTAAAAGGCCCAAAAGTTGCTTAATTTTTAATTAAAAAAATTAATTAAGATTTTGCGGGGGGGTGGGGTTGTGATATATTTCGAAAGTGTTATGTTACAACAACTATTTTTATACTATATCAAAGTTTAAAAATAGCTTTTCAGTGTCACAAATTTCATTTACGTTCAAAATTGTTGCTCTCATTTCAATAATTAAAAAAAGAATTCAATTGTGTATAAAATTCACAATTTGTAGCAGTGTATTTTTATTGCTAAAGAACAAGAATACGTATGAAGAGTTGTTTCTAAGAACATATAAACAAAATTCTGGAAGAATACTAAAAAAAAGTTTAAAAGCAGGCGATTCGTAATTTATATCGGGAACAACTATTGATCTGGTTTATTTTGACGCTTTTTACTAATGAAAATTTAACTATTTAATTAATTGACCGAAAACATTCGTCAAAATCCTTCTTATACTTCACTATTTATGAACGAAATTTGAAGTGAAAACATTTCAGACGATAAAGAAATTTTTGTATTATAATTTTCTATACAAAAATAGTTTTTTCATTAGAAATACGGATAATCTCAGTACATGTACTGTACAAATACATATGTATGGTAATGTGATTTCACTGCTGTTTTGGGACGAAAATGAAAATAAAATCCTTTAAAAGTGAATAATATATACATGTTGTATTTAATTTCACAAAACGATCAATATAAACTTCGATACAAGAATCGTAATGTACAGAAATGTATGGTAAAACTATAAACCTACGATACTTTTTGCTTTTTAGACGATGACGGATAACAGAAACTGAATGTTAAACGAGTGACGGTTAATCCAAGTTTCACTGTACCTCTGAATTGAGTATATTGAAGTTGGTTCCAAGTTACGTAACTGCGTTCAATTGTTTGTAAAATGTTTTAAATAGAAGCAAAATACTTGCCACCTTTTGAATTATTCATCTTAACTGTTATTTTAACTAAAGAATTTCATTGTAGCTCTTTTTTCACCAGAAACAAAAGGCAAACATTGTAATTTAATAGAATACAAACAAATGTTCTCTTTGAAAGTTTTTAAGTTCTTGTACCTCTGAATTGAGTATTTTGAAGTTGGTTCCAAGTTACGTAACTGCGTTCAATTGTTTGTAAATTGTTTTACATAGAAGCAAAATACTTGCCACCTTTTGAATTATTCATCTTAACTGTTATTTTAACTAAAGAATTTCATTGTAGCTCTTTTTTCACCAGAAACAAAAGGCAAACATTGTAATTTAATAGAATACAAACAAATGTTCTCTTTGAAAGTTTTAGAAGTTCCGAGATGCAAATAAAACATTTTATTTATAAGTAAATTTATAGCTTCTAAGTAAGATTGGCATTGGAAATTACATTTTAAATGTAGTTTTAGAATTCTGTTTCAAAATGTCAATTTGTCGATAGTGTTCTTTTATTCTACAAGCTGAAAGTCCACTGAATATTATAATTTCATGGGGACTTTTTGTTTCACTTTGTTGTAATGGGATCTTTCAATCAGAATGGTAGTTACATGTGTTTTTATTTCTGTAAAATAGAAACGTAATAAAAACAAAATGGTATCAACTTGCTAGAAATGCATGAATTAAATAGAATTTATACTGAATTTCGAAGCTACTCTTCGTTTAAAAAAACTGAGACTACCATTTTTGGTCGATTTTTGGAAAATAATGTAAACATCATATTCAATACAGAATTTAAATTGGCTCCTAGGTACGTATAAGACGTAAAATTTTGTAATTTTCTTTTTAAAAACAGAAAATAATAGTAAGAAAGATATTTTTTTAAAAAAATTCACTTACTGATAACCAAAAAAACATTCCGACTCAAATTTTCCTCTTTGTAAATTACAAAATAATTAAACTGCAGTATTTTACATGTGGCATTATTGCCTTTTAGGAAGTTTAATAACAGCATGTCTTTAACGCGAAAACGTACATAAAGGAGGAAACTACACAGTAAGCCTTTTAATGTGAGCCGTTTAAAATTCTAATGAAACTGCTTCCTACTGTGTTTGAAGTAGCTTCCACTTTAGTTGTCTAACTGCAGGGAATTCGTACCTACAACTGTGATACGTTTAAATATGCTGATTGTTTGCTTTTCCTCTATCGATGCTTTATCGAGATTATTAAGCATAGCCCTCTGACTGCGTATCCCGCTATTTCCGCGGGTTGGAAGCAAGTCTATTTTCAGCGGCATCCTGCTATTTTCACAGGCTAATGTGTTTACTTAGTACTTTTATAGCGTTGGATCATATTGTACGAATAAACCTTTGCATATAAATAACAACTCGCTTGGCTCAACGGCATTTGAATACGTTTGCAAATAATTTGCATCTAAATAGTGATTTTTTAAAAAATTACATTGTCGGAGGATTAAAAAGAACTCGATACTGAAAAGGTTTCATGTTTGGAATCCCTAACGTTTTAAACTTACTTTAAAAACTATGTTATTGGTGGAATTTTATCTGCTATCTCGTTTATCTTTTGTTAATTTTTACTTCCTCGTATATATTTTCAGATACCAGAGGCAACCGTTTTTTTTTTTTTTACTAAAAAAATAATTCAGAAATAAAAACATTTTTTTTAATTTTTAGTTTCGAATTAATCAAAATAAATTCGAATTGTAGACGGCATTTTAAGATTATGCAAATGGGTGAGTTTTCTGTTCTGTTTAATTGCGGTAAAGTAGGACTTCCGCCTTATCCATCGACTTCGGTGATTCAATTGGAACCTTCAAAATGTCAACACTCTTTTTGAAGATATTAATTAATGCTTAAAGTGGAGTTTTCTAACGTTATGGTTTGAAGATACTTTGAAAATATTAAATTTCATGATTTGATTTGATTGGGGGTTTGGGGGGATTTTCAGCAACAAAGGCTATTATCCCCTATTCATTCCATTGTTCTTTTCAATCCGTAATCAAAAAAGAGATGAAAATTGCCATCAAAAGACGGGCTAAAAATATTGCCGATCTGATTCGGTCAAGAGAAAAAAAAAGGTACCCTCCTAGAAAGTCCGCCATATTCTTTTTCATTAAATTTAATGTTCCTATTGTTGTAGTTCTCAATGTTTACTTAAAATAAGTGCCTAACTTTGTGGAAAGGTTGCCATAATTATTCTTTATCGCTCTTTTTTGGCGCTTTGTGTACTCAAGAAAGAACGGATTTGAACTTGGCGTTTGATATGGAATCCAATTGGATTTGGCGATAGCTTAAATTTGAGAGTTACTGAAAAACGGAAGTGAACCCTCACCACGGAAGTTATGTGTAACCAAAAATAAACAAATCAAAAAACTCGTCCACAGGAAAATTCAGGAAACTTCGAAAACTTATTTCTGTCGTAAAAGCTCCCCAACCTGAAACGCGTGAGATATAGATAGTAAGAAAATTCAATATGTCTATAGAAAAAAATTCAAGATTTTAATTATTTCCAAGAAACCCTTTTCTGGATTACCAAACAATCCACTATGAATAGCTACTATAGATTAAACTTGCGCGCTAAGAAATAAATTAAAGGCAAATAAAAGAATTTAATAGATAATTCTTCTAAAGAAAAACTAGAATTCAAGACGAGAATAAATTAAATTTATTTGGACGCCATGTGATGCCAACAAAAATCAAGTTTTTCCTCAAGGAATTAATTGAAAGCTCAGAAACTAAAGTGAAAGTAAAAAACGCAGACGATAAAAAAAATCTCAAAATTCTTTTTGGAGAAGAATGGGAGAATTCAGTTAAGAGTTCAAATAAACAATTACATTCAATTTCGATCACTATTCTTTGCTTGTTTATTGTCTGGAAATATTTCTTTTTTCTCCATTAACAGTCCATTTTATTTCTGATAAGAACCGACTAGTAGAAAAGACGGTTTATTTTGTATTCTTTGATTTCTGCATTATCTGCATTCTTTTGATACAGTTAATGTGACAAATGGCTGCGCATTTAATAGCAAATTTATCTCCGTGAAAGAAATCGAAATCCTGAAGAATTATATTGAAACGTTAATTGCAGTGTCGCTGACAATTAAAATGGAATGCAATTACTTTTGTTCCTAAAGTAAATTACTTCAGCTCTAAACATTTTGTTAATTCATTTTTAAAAAAAGATTTAGTGAATCAAAGGATAAGGTAAAAGATTTTCAATTAAACTTTAAATCAATTAATTTAAATTAATAAGGAAAGCAATGAGTTATTTTATGAATAAATATTCCTTTTTATTTTTTTTATCTGTCTCACATTAACTGTCTGTGGACTATTTATGACTCCTAATGAGTTTTTCAGTTTCATACCACTGAAACATATATATGCTTTGTACAGCCATATTTAAAATAACATAAAAAATTAATTCGTAGGAAAATAATAAAAATAAAAATGATTTTAAGAACATGCTTTTATTAGTGCATTGAAGAGTTGAAAATAGTTTTTTTATTATTATTTATGTGCCAAAATCGTAAGGTACTGACAAATATGTCTAATTAAAGCGGAATTTCAGTCATTTTTATAATAAATGGTTAAGTAATATCTAGAAATTGTTTTTCTTATGATATTTATTCTGGCTTAATTTCATTAGAGTATTATTTTCAGTGCCTCACACTTTTATAATTTTGTTTTTACTTCTAGACTTTTTTTAATAAACTAATTTCTAATCTCTCGAACACTAATAAAGGCGTTTTCTAATTATTATTTTTATCGTTTTCTGCATTTTAGTCTGTAACATATTTCATAATTAATGATTATAAATATTATGGAATCTCCATAATTATTACTTCCTCGTATACAAAGAGAAAGTATTGCAATCGTCAAGAAATTAGAACTCGACATTTTGATGTATCTCCACGTTTGAGACCTCCCAGACACCGAAAAACACAATTTTGGATTTATGTCTGTCTGTGAACACGATAACTCGAAAACTATTAGAGCTAGAGGGATGAAATTTGGTATGTGATCTTGACAAGTAAGTTGTAGGTCTGTCAAAATTCGTATAAAATCCGTCCACGGGAAGTCTGTCTGCTTGTCTATCCGTGTTCATGTGAACACGATAACTCAAAAACTTAAATAGCTAGATTGATAAAATTTGGTACACAGTTTTATCATCAGGAATGCAGGTCCGTATCAAAGTTTGGATGAAATCTGTCGATGGGATGACTGTCTGTCGGTCTGTATAATCGCATGCTTGTGAACACGATAACTCCTAAATGCAACGACTTATATAAATGAAATCTGATATGTGGTCTTCTTATTTTAATTATAGATCTGTGTTCAATTTTGTTTTCAATCGGTTGAAAAAAAAGACGATCAAATTGCATATTCGGTTTCTTCACCATTCTATGACGCAAAAAAAAAAAAAAAAAGGCGCGACCGCTGGCGCGTTTTCCCCAACTGTGTTAGGAAATGAAGTCTGTTACTGCCGCTTGGCCCATTCCCCCCCCCTACGTTAGGGCGTATGCGAAAGCTTTTAGGGAGACCACTGCCACTGTTTTTTTTCAAATTCAGCACCAGATGGCGCCTCTCATATGGAATCAAAATTTAGTTGAAATCAATCGATTAACTGGTAACTAAGTTCTGAGAATATTAGAATATTCTGTAGTTATCGAAAACAGACAAAGCTGTGCAGTAGAAAATCTCAAAAATTTAGCACATCAGGGAACGAGTGAAAAACGAGTACAAAATTCTATCTTTACAAACGAGTTATACAAAAGCGTGTGAACAGGGCCGGCTCCCGGGGTTTGCAGCCTGTGTCGCGGCACAGGGCATCGAGCGTGTAGGGGCGACAATTCCTGATCATACCTTCCTAATCATCATTTTACTATAATTAAATCATTTA
>BGPR01017194.1:2847-33057 GCA_013235015.1 Araneus ventricosus
TGGATTACCGGTCATTTTTGTATCGAATGAATGAATTGAAACTTAATTTTAGATTAGACCCCCTTCTATGGTCTGTTTCGGGAATGTGTTGCCGTATTGATTCAACTAAGAGCCCCTAGGACACTTCAGAGGTTAATGGATTACCGGTCACTTTTGTATCGAATGAATGAATTGACTGAACTTTAGATTATAAGTGTAAAAAGTAAATAAAAAAAATTTAGGATATAATCTTTGATTTAAAATGCGCTTTAAATGAGAAAATACGTTTACACACTATAATTTCGTCAAAATGAACTCAAAAATAAAAAATAATTTTTCTGATTACAATAAAATTCATGGTTCGAATAAAAGCGTGGGCGCCTTATATAGCACCTTATATTTTGTGTATATTTCCTTAAACAAATGGAGTATTCCTAGAAGGTAAAGGCGTCCATGCTTTTATTCGAACCATGCATTTTACTGTAATCAGAAAAATTATTTTTTACTTTTGAGTTCATTTTGACGAAATTATAATGTGTAAACGTATTTTCTCATTTCAAACGCATTTTGAATAGAAGCTTATATCTTAATTTTTTATTTATTTATTTTATTTTCTACTTTTTAGTGACGGCTGACACGAATACACGCGACATGTTAGGCATAGTAAACCAAATTCAATTATTGAATTCGCCACATATTAAAATTATTATATACATATGTACAGTTGCATTTTTTAAATGATTTAATGACATTAACTTTCTGAAATATAAATCAGTAATATATTACGTGATAACTTAAAATTATTATCAACAATGTAATAGAAAAAAAAGAGAATCGATCTCTCTCTCTCTCTCTCTACACAACTTTCTCTTTTCGCTTTGAGTGCGAAACGTTTGGCGCATACGAAGTAAAAAAAAAATCTGGTTGTTGGCGAATTCTAATAGAAAGTAAACCCAAGATGCGTAGAAACGCGAGCTATTACGTCATTCATTGGTGCAGCGCCGGAACTATAGCTTATTCTCCGCTAGCTTCGTGGTGTTGTTACAACCCTACGTAACGTGAGGTTACCACATTCCAAACTTTATCGCTCAAATATAGGGTTAAAATTTTAATATCATTTTGTTGGGTTTAAAATAGGAATAGATTGCAATTTTTTTTTTGCATAATATTGTATTGTCACCGGAAACCCACTACTGTGCTAAATTTCAAAGCTATGGCTCGATTTGAAATGGGTAAGAAATCGATCTCAAGATTTGAGGACACAACACTCAGGTTGAATAAAAGCTTATAAAATAAAAATACCATAATACCATACCATACCAACTGAGTTCGGGCATCACTCTTAAGGCGCTAATAATGTATAAACATTTTTTAATTTGTCAGTGAATAAAAATAAACAAGCGAGAACGAAAATGCATTATCTTTTTCTTTAATGAATTTATATCTGAATATGAACATTCATTGCTAATATTTCGACAAATATTTTGCTGAAGCATTTTAGCATGAAAAAGGCCATGAAATTTCAAAAACTGCGAATTTTACAGTCAATAAGAATAAAAGCCAAATGTTCTTAGTATTTTCAAAAATTTGGAAGTCGATCAATTTCTTTAGCAAACCTGATTATACCAAACACCGCAGGATATTAGCAATACGTGGAATTAGTCGATTTCACAGTTATTAATTAAGTTTATAAAGTTCCGGTTCTGAGAAAATTTTGGACCCCAGAATTCTGTTATTTAGTTCACAATAATTAAGGTAAGAAACTAATGAAGGATAAGAAAAAGTCAAAACTGAAAAAACGAAGCGAAGAAAATGATACTGCTTTAAAATAAAGAATGACATTTACACATATCCTAGAGTCTTATTTAAAACACAGTTTTTAAGGAATTGGGATATATTAGAATCTAGCAAGGGAAAAAAATCTTTTCTTTGAAATAGTTCGGTATAATCTCTGGAAGAATTTTAATTATTTTTTTACTGTCAATTTATGAAAAGGAGTATCTTAATCTGATGCCACACGTCAACCCATACTCTAAGTACTTTAATTGTAAGTACTTTAATCGGACTAAGTACTTTAATCCGCTCGCTATAGTTTTTCATAGTGTTGTGATCAAAAACTGTTAGAAGATACTTCATTGTTTTTTCAATTAAAAAATTATACCTTTATAAATCAAATAAAGTATCAAATTTTGAATTTATAACTTAGTTTTTTAATAGTCTCTTCTAATTTATGAAGGTAAAAAAACTGCCTTCTTCCTACAATATTTACCTATTATTCTTGATCACGGAATTTAATCTAAGAAAAATAATTTTGGAGAAATATATTCTACGAAACATTTATCATATACAAAAACCGAGATTCATAATTACATGAAGAATTAAAAACAAGTATAACTATTGTTTCATGATAATATATCAAAGGCGAAATTTTTCTGGTGTTGGTAGTGGAAAGAGATATCTTTTAACCGCTTAACTTAACAGCCCGAGAATACTCGTGCATCGAATTATCGCATTTTTGGTCTTAAAACTAAAATTTAATCGTAAATTATCTTTATAATTTTACACAAAAATTACCTAGAATCCATAAAGATCTCAAGTATTATATGCCTTCTGAGATGAATAAAAACGATAACCGCTTTCCAAAACAGAAGGGAGCATCTTATTAGATAGCAAATAAAATTATTAAGTTAAGTGGTTAAAGAACAAAAGTTTCCAAAATCGTTGAAAAAAATTCCATTGGGGCTTGAATATGTACCCAGTTGCTTTATAACAATTATTTGAAATTAAAATTTGTCAAATATCTACACATTTCTAACTCTAAAATCATTAGACTACACCTTCACAACATCTCCTGATAAAAGAACCTCTACAAAGGCAACTGTAGCTGTTTCGCATGTTTGCATACATTATCAGAAAGTCAGCCGACGAATTTGATAGATAAATTGCACAGATGGACTACAAAGAGGGCGACAGAGTATTTCTCAATATTCTGGATGATTCTGCAAAACATGAGAAGCTCAATGAAAAAAGTAAAACGATAGCAAATATAAAGACTTCGCTTTTGTTTCATATCCATTTGTTCCACTTTACTGCTGGAGTTTTTGTAATCTGTACAGGTCGGATAAGATACAAAAAAGTTGGGCAATAACAGGAGAAGTCGCAAATAATCTATTATTGTTTTTATTACATAACACAACTTTATGTCTTTTCCATTTTTTTTTAATCCAAAGGAGAGTTAAAATATTAATATTTAGTTAAATATGCATTTATGAACCAAAGATCAAAACCTCTTTTACTTTCTCGTAAAACAAAGTATACAAAGAGAAAGTATTGTAATCGTCAAAAAATTCGAACTCGAGATTTCGACGAATCTCCAAGTTTTAGACCTCCCCGAGTCCGAAAAACACAATTTTAGAATTATGTCTATCTGTGTGTCTGTGAACACGATAATTCGAAAACTATTAAAGATACAATGATGAAATTTGGTATGTGGTCTTTAGACATAACTTGTAGGTTTCTGTCAAATTTTGGGCAAGTTCCGTCTATTGGAAGTTTGTCTGTCTGTCCGCGTTCAAGTGAATACTATAACTCAAAAACTGAAATAAATAGGTAGATAAAATAAAGTACACAGTTTTATCTTCGTAAATGTAGGTTCGTATCAAATTTTGGACCAAATCCGTCGAAAGGTTGATTGTCTGTCGGTCTGTATAATCGCATATTTTTAATTGCAATAACTTCTTAACAAAATTACTTAGATTAATGAAATATGGTATGTGGCCTTCTTACCTTAATTGCAGATTTTTGTCCACTTTTTGTGTCAATCGGTTCAAAAAAAGACGCTCAAATTGTATAATTATTTTTTCTAATCCGATTCTCCATGCGCATGCGTACTAGTAGCAATCACTGTGCACGCCGAATCTATTGATTACGTCACTTTGTCCTTGAGCCGGCAAGAGTGGAACTAGCAGTGTGTGATCCATGCGTTTTAATCGGTACGCATCTCTTTGAATTTGATTCTTGACCTAAATATTTTACAATCACTATAATCTACAATGAAAAATTTTCTGATAATCATGGGATTCTGGGTTACAGTAGGTTAGAATTTTTTTATGCATGCCGGGGGAGGGGAAACAGCACGTTTTTGGGGAAGTATACGAGAAAGTTTAGAGGAAACCACTCCCGCTGTTTTTCCAAAACACAGTAGACTCTCATGATGCTGTTTTATCATAACGCATACAGAAGTAGCCAAAGTTAAATCATGTTCGCATCGTGAACGTAAAATGTGTCATGCCATTTGATTTTGAAGTCACAGCACAGCAGAAGACAACCTGCAGTCACATTATTTGAGCGGCACTTTTAACATTTACCGATCTATAAAGCATTGAAGAATGCTTTAATAAAATACAAAAGGAAGATAATGTTAACGATACTTAAAAGGATGTTAATAAAACTTAAAAGGAAGATTGGCTTCAAGCCGACATTGTTGTTAAAAGCCACATGTCTAAAATGAAATACTTTCAGTAATTTCTTTTGAGCCACAATTTTTAAATTTCGAAGTATCTAAAAAACAATCTATAGTAACAAGATAATTAAAACATGAAAGTGTTATTACAAAACCTCGGAGGACTTCAGTTCTGTCTGGCACAAAACATTGTAAATTTTGAAGATTAATGTTAGTGTTACGTTTTTGCGAAATATTAATGATGGTGGTATTTAGCTCATTAAAATACTAAAACAATCTGCGAAAATGAATTATGGCATCTTAGAGTCAGTAGAGACTTATTATCCCTTTGTCTATACTGGAAATATCTACAACAGATAATGCATGCAGAAGAAAATTTGGCTATTTATGCTCTTTTGAGAAAAAAACCTGTGAATTAATTAAGGCTGATGGGTATTTATTACATTGTCAAGCTATAAAAGTTGCGAAAGCTTTGTCTCCCTTGCTTGGATGCCGTCTGAACTAGACGTTTTGGTAAAGCAAAGCATGCTGTACTTTTGCATGATCTGCGTAAGTTCTCCAACATGGTGGCTTTGACTTAAATAGGCACATATAAAGATCTATGCGTATAATGAATGTTTAATAAATTCTTGGTTGCACGAAAGTATTTCGTTAAATTTCTTCTACAATACGCCACAAACCTCTGTAGACCAGAAGCTCTATAGAGAAGCAGCGGCTAGTTTAAAATGTAGAAGTTTGGTTTCCATTTATCAAAACTAGGATGGAAATTAATTCTTTAAGGGGACATACGACTGTTAAACTTCGAAAATTTTCGATTTTATGAAAAATATATATATTATTCAACAGTCTTTTCGGAACAATTTAAAACAATCCGCGTTAAAAAAATTCCCATAATTATGAAAGTTATGAAGGAAACTGTATCAGTTATTCAACGTAAATATTGACTATGGCCAATGGCCATATCTTTAAGGCGATATATCTCAAAATGTGTTTTTTTAATATTGCGCGCACAATATCTCAAGAACTATTGAATATTTTTACATAAAATTTCTACTGAATATCAATTGTGCTATGTTCTACAAATTGAACCACAATTTTGATACATATTTTCTCCAACGAAGTTTTTTGGTGGTTAAGAAAAGTTGAAATTTTAACTATTTTTAACATTTTATTTCAAACTCATATATAAAACAGAAAATAAATTTAAATGTCAATAAATTGTGGTTCAGATTCTTAGATAGACTGTTTGGATTACTTAGAAACCCAAAATATTGTGTTTAGACCGATATTTTATCCGTAAACATGCGCGCAAGGTGACTAACTCTTTTCTTCTCCAAAAATTATACCCTTATTTATTACTCTTTCAAAAAAATACATACCAATATGAAGGTTTCAAAATGTGTGTATTTTTCTAGGAAAAAAGTGAGTTTGCGAATTGCATCGTTTCAGAGATATAATGTATCGAATTTGATAGTTTCCCTCCATTTTTTCGAGGTGTAAGAGTCGTATGTCCCCTTAATTCAATTAAAACACTGAAAGTCTGATGTTTCTGAATATTATTGCACTTGGGTGACAAGCTTGAATGAAATAATTTCCGAGAAAAATCTCAATCACCATTGTACGGTTGATGACCGGCCAGAACCCATTACTGCAACAAGAGAAATGGACTCGTCATGAAAGTGATCATCATCTCTCGACAAGAAAAGATGGATTTGCATAAAAGATTCCTTTGAGGCCTCATTTTAGGCCCTCCCCTTCCAAGCCTCCCAGTGTGCCTCGCGTTCATTTTCTCTTTCATTAGGGTAAACCGCCCTAACCTGTGGGGATGGACAGGATTGGATCGGAAGGGTGAAATCGCTCCAAGACTGAATTGGATGAGTAAATAAAGCATTAGCTGAGGTCATCAGAGATGGGTAAGAAAAAGAGAAAAAGATAAGGTTTTGAAGGTTAATTACGCACTTTCCTTTCTTGTTGGGATGGAGAAAAATTGATAATTATGTTCTTCGCGTGGTAAACGGATGTTTCACGGTTTTTTTCCCTCAACATTTCGCAGAAAACTATCCAGTTGTAAACGAATAAAAATTGGGAGAGAGTCATAGACGAGGTAATCCAAGGAAACCTCAACCCAGGTGTTAAACCTCACAGACGGATAACTATCATTATTGTTAAGGAACCGTCATGTCAAAGTTTAAGGTTAAATGACATCATGGTGACACCCTCTCGATGCCAAATGACGAAAAAGGAAAGTATATACGGAACTGTACAGTATAACAATGATCCACACATCAGAATGATCAAGGAAGTGGGAGGATAGGGTCTCGAATGTTGGTATACCTAATTTATAATTACATAGCGTCTTCTGACTTTCAATACGTTTGAGGCGGCCGTTATCTTTGATGGAGATGGTCGGTTGTCTAAGTGTTTTCACGCCAGGTCGACAGGTTTTGAACACGTGGCTTGGAGTTAAAGGACGATGAGTATTATAGTGATGCGGCACATCAACATCGACTGAGAAAGCACAACTCCAAAATTTCGAAAAGTTATAAAAGGGCATGCTGTATGGTTAATTAGTCCCATGCCCATTCAACCGGTTTGGTTGCCGTAATGACATCAGGTACGGGGCATGGGGCGGCGTTCTCTATGGATAATTACTATGAAGGTCGCAATGTATTATAAGATCGGGCTCTTTGCCCCTGCAAGCTGGACCTCGTCACAGCCCGTCCCAGTCAAACACCCGATTTCACACTGTATAGTATTATGTTGAAGATGAAATGAAATCGAGGATTGAGAATACTGACATCACAAGATCTGGCTTTGTACTCTCCTGTAAAAAAGGCCTTATTACGGAGTGTACCATTCAGCAAGTCCACCCATCAATGGGTGGCATGACTTGTCAGTGGGCGTATTACAGGCAATCAAAATTGAGGCTGATAGTACCTAGAAAGCTACGAGAGGCCACACTACAAGTAAATGATGTAATACATGTCTATGATGTGATGATGATGAAATGATGTAATGATGTCTATGGAATATGGAAAATTTTCATTAATTTAATTATCGATTAAATACAGAATTTTACTGCACAGAATATCGATTTCTAGCGCTTGAAACTATATTGTGTTAAAATATTTAAGTCTGAGTCAAGCCGACATCTGCTACGTTTTTATGAAGCGCATTATATCGGCCTTATTTTAAATCCTGCACATATGTGGTTGGTATCATCTTTTCAGAATTTATCCAACTTTAATGGGATGATCTTGGAGATTCAAAATTTTATTGGTGAACCAAAACATGACAACATATGAATTATCAACCAAAATTTTGAAAATTATAACACGATATCTGTTTCCCATCCATAGATGGCAGTACGGTACATTTATGAATAGCACCGAAAAATCGTAGTCATTAATTTCAATTCATTCTCTTTATTACAAAGCTTTATTTGTACAGCAGGTGGCTGACAACGCGATAAAGCAACCGAGAAGGAATTGGGCCACTGTCGATACACAGAGTAGCGGAATTCCCTTACTTATACATGATATTGGAATATTTGATAAACAGTATAAATAACTTCCTTGCATATTCACTACAAAAGGGCGCTCGCTTCATATATCACATTTATTCTTAGATCTCTTTCAGTGGATATACCAAATCCTTAGCATTTTGCAACTAATTATGTAAGTATAATATTATAATACATTTTAAAAAAAACTTTAATATATTTATTTCTATTCATGATATTGCAAAAGAAGAAGGTAAATTCGTTTACTGTTTTGATATATGCATATAAAACATGGAAACAAATCACAAAAATATTTAATAATGATCAATGAACCCCTTTACAGGAAAAGAAAAATTAAAATATGATTATTACAAATTGCCATAGGCTCCAATTAAGATCTGAAAGGATAAAAATATCGTACATGTAAATATTAACACTAACTATAGCTCTACAGGATAAGCCGAAAGATCAGACCAACAAGTAATATAATTTTTTTAAAAAGTCAATTCCTACGTTAATAATTAATAGTTTTCGTGATATAATGAAAAACGTACTGCGCATGCGCAAAGATATGGCTAAAATATGGGGGTGCTTCGATGATTCCGTGGGCCAACCATATATCCAAGAACCAAGTCTGTAATGTTAATAGTTTTCGAGATATAATGAAAAACGTACTGCGCATGCGTCATGCAAAATATGAAATGACAGACAGACAGACAAGAAAGCGAATTAATATTGCATTGTCATCTAGTTCCGAGCTATGTTTAAAGTTTCAAGTCTCCAGCTCATCGGGAAGTTAGTTTAAAATCGATTGCAAAATTTGAACAAGATATAGGGAGAGTGTGAACTAATAGTAGGAATTGAAAAATTAAGAAAAAAAGAGTTTGGCCAAATTTTTCTTATAAATGAAACTACTGATCGCAAAATCATGAGTAGAATTTCAAAATTTTATTTTGCTTTCTACATTTTCGGAAGTACTTTTTACTTTTTTATTTCAAAAACTCCGAAATCTGAGTGGGACGCAATATTTTAAGCTTTCTTCGGGGTGAAAAAAAGCGAGTCTACGAACCAGACATACTCAATGCCCAACAATAACAGGTCCAAATCGACCTTTTTACAATCAACCCACTGAAACCGAGACGTCTATCATAAACGACTGTTGCAAGCGGCAAGTCTGAGAAATGTCATTCTACATTTTCTATCTCCTTCTTTATCTAGTCAGGTGGTTGTTTTTATTTTACAAAATATTCCACCAACGCATCGTCGACGTTCTGTTTGCTTTCAAGGCAGGGTGACGATTCAAAAATAAGAAGAGTGTTGTTTTAAATTTCCAGGAAAAAAAGGTAAAACCAAATAAAAATTTCAGATGCTTTTTCCTTTTGTGATTTTTGTTTTTGATTCAGTGGAGGAAAGGTCGACAGTCGGGGTTAAAACAATGATGAACTCTGGGAAAGCAGAGCGAAAGAGGTTGTTCTTTCACAAAAGCATTTTGGCTATTAATTAAAATGCAAGAATTCTTCCCTCCACAATGGAATTTGTAGTAAAATTTATCTTGTTCATTGTGAAATTTATTTAAATGGAATGGAAAAGAAGGCTATTAGGAAAAGAAAACTGAGAGAAGGGAGAGAGGCGAAAGATCTTGAGGTGGTTGTTTAAAATTAGAGAAAATAACAGTTTAAATACGTCAAAAAGTGCTGTCATTATGTTTTGGTGTGAATTTAATACGAAGAAGAAAAGTTGAGAAAAAATTTCATTATTCTTCTCCAAATTTAGGCGTTCTTTTAATATTTTTTTAAATAATGTTTTAAGGTTAAAAACAGGGCAACAGCTGCTCTTTCAAGATCTAAACGTTGGTTTGTGTCACATTTTGTGTTTTCGAGAATTAAACAAGAGTTGTGAAAATCCGCACGCCAATTTTGTGAAAATTCGGTTAATTGAAACATAATTTTAATGCGTAATTTTACAGAAAAACAATGAAAACGACAAAAATAAAAATTCGAAACAAAAACTAGATACAATTTCAATAAATCAACGCCAAAACTAACAATAAAGTTCACGAATTTCTTCTGCAAAACAAACAAATCTCATTTGGCCTAATAAATTACAATGTTTTTAAATGTACGAAATAATATCAATGTATTCCAACTATCACATTACTAAACCCAAGAAGAATAAATTACAGCATTGCTCACACCCGTTTTTCATTGTTGCTTAATGCATTTACATTATGGCAATTCTTACAAGTCAAGAGATTTCAGTGACATAAAAATCTAATTTTCCTCTTTCAAAATTTAGTCATCTTTGTTGCTTATTTGTATTTTGAGTTATCAATGGTAATTTATAATTGATAAATTTAGTCATCTTTATTGCTTATTTGTATTTTGAGTTATCAATGGTAATTTATAATTTATTTTCAATAATAGAGTTAGTTGAACTAATTATATAAAGTTACATTTGTGTTTGAGATAGTTTGATTTTTATCAAAAAAATTTCTGAAAACGTGAAATCTATAGAAAATCTCTTACAAAGGACCAGTGTAAGTTGAAAGATAAAATGTTCTGGGTTGATGTGAAAGCTTGATAGAAAAAAGAATCATTGTACTGCAGTGGGACTTGGCTGATCCGAACGCATTTAATCCGAATTCGTCGGCTATTCGAATTTTTCTATTTAGCATAAAAGAATTTTTATTCTTTGAATTTCTAATTAGCATAAATATCTTCTATAATTTGAATATTTCTAACTCAGAAATTAAAATATTTTTATTACTGAATTGCTTTCGTAAGTTAAAAACTCAGTAACCTTGTGACCTTATTGACTGTAAGTGAATACATTTTTAAGCCCTTAAATCACTCGAAGATTTTAATACTATTCACTTAAAATACGCAATTGATCAATCAAAAAAAAATTATTTTTAATTTTTTAAAGAAACTTTGAATACATTAAATGTGAATTGTATTGTTCATTTTTAAGTCTTATTGTACAATAGTTGTATTCAAAGTGCTATATACTGTTTGTTCATTAAAAATATTATTATTTATTCATTTGCTGAAATTATTATTTTTAAAATAACTAAAGTTTTTAAATATAATTATTATTTATCTATTAAGACTGTTAAATAGTAAGACTAAATGTCTGCTGACATTTTTCGATTAAAATTTTCTTTTTATCTAGCTGCACTCATTTTTAGATCCAGTTTTTTTTTATTCGAATTTTTGGATAAATTGAAATTTTATTGCGAACCGGTCAACTTCAAATTACCCAAGTTCTACTGCACAAGGACGTTGGATGGAATCCTTCGTAATGAGATTTTTATCAAACATTTTAAATAAAATTATCGCTTATAAAATCCGCACGGAAGGTAATTCAGTGAAACAATAATAATATATTATCATCAAACAAACAAAAAAAAATGTACATGCATTTGCAACTTTCGCAATTTTATCTTAGAGAGAATTTAAATGATTTCAAACTCCATTACTTGCATTGTGCTTTTATCTCTTATGAACTTAATTTAGCATTCAAACTCAACTCTCTAAAGCGTGCAGTTAAAACCATTTCTTCAGTAAATCACTTAAAATTGCAATATTTTCAATATAACCATAATTCCAGCCTCAGCGATTACTATTATTACAAACAATAGATGCCGCTATGTTAATGATCCCCATAAAATAATCCTTTAAACAAAATAATGCTAGCGCAACATATTTTAAATATCATTTCAATCTCATAAACCAACACGGAGTGTTACAGCAACATTTTTTTTCCCTACGACGTGTGCCGAATCTTCGATTTCGAACATAGTTCTTTTAACGCTTATGTCTCAACTTGAATCCTTTAATAATTATTTATTTATGAATACTGTTAAAAATTAAAAATAAATCTCTTCTGTCTTTTTTAGTTAAAAAATTTTCATTTTCTCTTGCTTCTCAGCAATTGCTTTCTCAGTAATTACTATTTTAGAAACAATGGACGCAGCTATGCTAATGGTTCCCAAAAAGTAATCCTCTAAACAAAATAATACAAGAGCAACATATTTGAAATATCATTTCAATTTCATAAACCAACACGGAGTGTTACAGCAATATTTTTTTTCTCCTACGAAGCGTGCGCCGAATCTTCGATTTCATACATAATTCTTTTTCCAGCTTAGCTCTCAACTCGAGTCCTTTAATAGTGGATATGTCCTTGTCAGCTGAGTGTCATGGCGCGTGCTTAAAATGTTTACTCGGATAATGAAGTGTTGAATTGTAGAGAATAACTTTTTTGCACTTGTGATTCGCAATTGTTCGTCGGATGTGTGTTACATGAGGAAAGAATTTTTAGCGTTTAGGGTTTTTTTTTAATATTTTTTTCACCGTCATTCTTGGCTTGAGCTGCGCATTTTACGAGAGTGTGTTGCGTTCGTTTTACTTCAGCCGTTACAGTAGCATTCATTTGGGTGTAGAAAGAATGATGTGTTAGTGGATAATTCGAGTTGAAGGAGTCGCTAAGATGAGTGTTTTTAAAATTTAGTGTTACTGCGTCGCCGATTTTTCGCTTTTTAAAGATGAATGTGTTTAAAATAGCGTAACGCAAGGGTTACCGACGCGCAAAAAGAATGAATTAGAATTGGTTTCGTTGCATATCATTTACAACATTTCATTCTCGTTTCCGTATCACTCTAAATATTTTATTATTGTTTTAATATGAATGGCAGAAATGGCAGATCTGAACAAACTCCAATTATTCGCATGATTTATGGGAAAATCTTGTTAAAGAGGAAACAACAATAACCTGTGCACATTATTTCTTGTAAAAATAAATGTCACGCGCATTTGTGTGAGTAAGTTCTGTTCGTTTTACTTCAGCCGTTTAAACAGCATTCATTTGGAGATAACAAGAATGATGTGTTAGTGGATAATTCTAGTTGAAGCAGTCATTAAGATGGGTCTTTTAAAGTTTCAGTGCTATTGCGTCGCAGATTTTTCGCTTTTTGAAGATGAAAGTGTTTATAATAGACGAACTAAAGTGCCCACACGCAAAAAAGAATGAAGCAGGATTGGTTTCCTTTCGTATCATTTACAACATTTCATTTTCGTTCCGTATTTATTTCGTTTCCATATCACTCTAAATATTTTATTATTATTTTAATATGAATGGTAGAAATGGCAGATCTGAACAAACTCCAATTATTCGTGTGATTTATGGAAATATCTTGTTAAAGAGGAAACAACAATGACCTGTGCACATTATTTCTTTGTAAAAGTAAATGCCAGGCGCATTTGTGTGAATAAGTTCTGTTCGTTTTACTTCAGCCGTTTAAACAGCATTCATTTGGAGATAACAAGAATGATGTGTTAGTGGATAATTCTAGTTGAAGCAGTCATTAAGATGGGTCTTTTAAAGTTTCAGTGTTAATGCGTTGCAGATTTTTCGCTTTTTACTTTCTCGTATACGAAGTATACAAAGAGAAAGTACTGTAATCGTCAAAAAATTCGAACTCGACATTTTGACGAATCTCCACGTTTTAGACCTCCCTGAGTCCGAAAAACACAATTTGGGAATTATGTCTGTCTGTGAACACGATAACTCGAAAACTATTAGAGATACAGGGATGTAATTTGGCATATGATCTTTACACATAATTTGTAGGTTTCTATCAAATTTTGGAGACAATCCGCCCACGGAAGTCTGTCTGTCCGCGGTCATGTGAACACTATAACTCAAAAACTTGAATAGCTAGATGGATAAAATTTTGTACACAGTTTTATCATCATAAATGTAGGTCTGTATCAAAGTTTGGGCCAAATTTGTCAAAGGGTTGACTGTCTGTCGGTCTGTATAATCGCATAGTTGTAAAAATTATAACTCATAAGTCCTTTGGCTTAGATAAATAAAAATTGATATGACGATTGCTAAAATTAATTATAGATCTGCGCCTAAATTTCATTACAATCGGTTAAAAAAAAGGCGTTCAAATTGCATATTCAATTCTTTTAATCCGATTCTCCATTCGCATGCGTACTGGTAGCAATCTCTGTGCACGCAGAAGCTATGGAGAGAATTACGTCATTTTGTCCTTGAACCGGCAAGAGTGGAACTAGCAGTGCTCTTTGAATTTGATTCTTTACCTAAATATTTTACAATCACTATAATTTATAGTGAAAAACCTTATGATAGTCATTGGATTCTGGGTTACAGTACGTTCGAATTTTTTTATCCACGCGGAGGGAGTGGAAACAGCACCTTTTTGGGGAAATATACGAAAAAGTTTAGGGGAGAACACTCCCGCTGGTTGGAGATGAAAGTATTTATAATAGCCGAACTCCAGTGCTAGCGCAAAAAAGGATGAAGTAGGATTGGTTTCGTTTCGTATAATTTACAACATTTCATTTTCGTTTCGTATTCATTTCGTTTCCGTATCACTCTAAGTATTTTATCATTATTTTAATACGGATGACAAAAATATCAGATCTGAACAAGCTTTGATTATTCCTGTGATTTATGGAAAACATCTCGATATCAGAAAATAACAATTATTTGTGCACTTATTATTTCTTGAAAACATGAATGTCAGACAAGCTCAGTTTAATTAATTATATTAATCTCCGGTTTAAAGCAACCTCGTAATTTCGGATCATGGTCAGATGACGAGGACGACACCTGAACTGATACCCCTCTTACAAATTTAAACTCCACACCAGCCGGGGGACGTTCGACTCCAATGAATTTTGCTTAGCTCTCTGAACCCGGCTAGAGTAAAAATTCCAGTACCTCAAAAACTGAAGTAAGTTTTTGTTCACGAAACCAGAATGAAACCCTTCCTTCCTTTATGGGAATTCCAGGAGGACGACACCCAAGTTTAGGCGATCAATTGTCAACGAAGAAAGGAACCACTTTTCTCCTATAAAATTCACTCAGGCGCCCGAAACCACTTGAGTCCACCCTCTGTCGAATGGGGCGGTTTGAGGTGCAATAGGGCTCATAGAGTTAAACCAGACCCGCATACACTACGGATTTTCGGTGGAAATGGGTCCCGCGACTCACCAATGCTGAAATCGAGATTCCGCCTCTAGATGCACGTTTCCCGAAAGAAACAAGAAATTGTTAAATGAGGCAAACAATGTAAGCGTATTTGTATGAGAACAATGAAGAGCTGATTTTTCACAATCAAGCTAAACAATTTGGGTTTTTTCGGTTAATTCCATCAATGTTATTTCAATTAAAGTGTCAATTTTTCACGCCACACCAGCGGGAACACATTTGACCCTTGATGTTAGATTTGACCTGCACGGTGAATCTATGGTGGAATCCCTGGAACTGCCCGATCCCATAGTGTCAGAATTCGTTACATGCTATTCGATTGAATATAAATCCTTCATTCATATTGATAACGCTCTTGTGTATGTTTAATTATGCGAAAAAATTTCTTTCTAATTACTTTTTGGAACTTTCTAATTTTCTTACATTTTTACAAATTTTGTAATGGAGCGAATCTTTTTTCATTCATTTATTTATTACGTTTACTTCAACTGCTACAGTAATTTGACTTCATTTGTTGAAATAAATTAATTATATGTTATCGACTGATTCGAAGAAGAAGGAATTGTAAGATTATACTCTTACAAATCCATAGCTTTGTTTCGTCAACGTTATGATTTTTTGAAACTGGGCGTATTTAAAGCGATGAAACAAATTTTCTCAACGCGCAACTCATATGATACTTTTCTTATATACTATATAATGCTTTTTCTTTCGTGCAAACTACGCAAAATGAATGATGCAGGAAATGTGCGGAAGAAAAGACGAGTTTAATTTTTATAGTTGTAGGATATTTTTTTTTTCTCCGGACTAAACAAGTTTTTAGAAAAACTGATATCCCCAAATTTAATCGCATCTTTGACAAAAACAACTAAACCTGTATCTTCTACGTGTGCTAAGAGTTTGAACTTCGTGCTGCGTCAGCTGAAACAAGAACTGACCATAATTATAAATTTTATAAGACAGTAATTTAAAAAAATCACGATTTTATTATCACTCGTGGAAACATACTAGCACAACGAGCATCTAAAGATGCCCTACGCAAAAAGTTACTAAGTATGAATAACTATACAATTTTTAATTTATGAAACACATTTTTCAAGTCTGTAACAAACGAATGCAAAATTTAACCTTGAAGGGTTTTTGCTTCGACGTTTGAATAAAATTGGAGTCATTAAAATTCACTTCCTAGTTTCTTATGAATACTGATCTCAAGACTCAGTGATCTAAAAAACGTACATAATATCTAAATTATACTAATAGATCCGATTCAGTGGTCGATTTAAAACGTTTTAAAATTCTTACAGTTTGTTTTAAAGTTTTAAATAGCTTATTATAATATTATAAATATTTTATAGGAACTATTAGAATATTCATGCATTATATCCTTGTAATAAATACAAAATATTTACCCTTATTTTTTCTGCCATTATTATTTTACTACTTCAACTGCGTTTAATATTATCATTCATGACACGGGAACGTTAAAATTAAAAATAAATAAGGAAATAAAATGAAAATAATTGTAAAATGAGTCCTTTAGCCTGGGTTTATTGTTTCTATCAAGAATTATTCTCATGCCTTTAGGCATTTAGCGTTCCCAAATTAACTTTGCCCAGGTATTTGTCATTCCATATTGGACTTGGATCATTACAAATACTTTTCGAATCTTTCTAAAATGTCTGTTATTCAGGTCAATTTAGTCAGGTAGTTTAAATTTTATACTGATTTTTCTTTTCGTTTTCTTTCTCTACGTTTATTAAAATGGTAATTACTAATATAATAGCCCAGATCTGTCTCTCGGTAACGCTCTGACGTCACCAACAATAAAGCTCGCGCCATAGTCCTGCGAGACGTTAAACAGCATTATTTCATTGTTAGAGAACCTAAATTTCAATAATTTTAAATTTAAAAGAGTATTTGTCGTTCTAATTTCAAATTTAATAGCTCTAAAATAGTGAAATAAAATTTGCTATCGATTGATATAGAAGTTATCTCGCTATGATCAATAGTTCCCGAGAAATTTTAAATTATATTAATTATATATTTCAACTTAATTTCCGTTTTTACTTTCGCGTATTCGAAGTATACAAAGAGAAAGTATTGTAATCGTCAAAAAATTCGAACTCGAGATTTTGACGAATCTCCACGTTTTAGACCTCCCAGAGTCCGAAAAACAAAATTTTGGAATTATGTCTGTCTGTGAACACGATAACTCGAAAACTATTAGAAATACAGGGATGAAATTTGGTATGTGACCTTTACACATAATTTGTAGGTCTCTATCAAATTTTGGACAGAATCTGTCTACGGGAAGTCTGTCTGTCTGTCCTGACACTATAACTCAAAAACTGAAATAAATAGGTGGATAAAATTTAGTATACAGTTTTATCATCGTGAATGTATGTTCGTATCAAATTTTGGACCAAATCCGTCGAAGGGTTGATTGTCTGTCGGTCTGTATAATCGCATATTTTTAATTGCCATAACTTCTTACCAAAATTACTTAGATTAATGAAATATGGTATGTGGCCTTCTTACCTTAATTGCAGATTTTTGTCCACTTTTTGTGTCAATCGGTTCAAAAAAAGACGTTCAAATTGCATAATTAATTTTTCTAATCCGATTCTCCATGTGTATGCGTACTAGTAGCAATCTCTGTGCATGCGGAAGCTATTGAGCAAATTACGTCACTTTGTCCTTGAGCCGGCAAGAGTGGAACCTAGCAGTGTGTGATAGATGCGTTTTAATCGGTGCGCATCTCTTTGAATTTGATTCTTTACCTAAATATTTTACAATCACTATAATCTACAATGAAAAACCTTCTGATAGTCATTGGATTCTGAGTTACAGTAGGTTCGAATTTTTTTATCCACACGGGGGGAGGGGAAACAGCAGCTTTTTGGGGAAGTATTCGAGAAAGTTTAGGGAAGACCACTCCCGCTGGTTGATTTACCGAATTCATAAGCACAAGGACAAAAAGACAGACACAAATCCAAAAATGTCTTTTTTAGACTCGGGGTCCAAGGTTCATAAAAATATTAAGGTCGATTTTTTGGGACGATTACAATACTTTCTATTTGTATAATTCACATACGAGAAAGAGAAAGAAAAACAGACATATTTCTTAACAGAAAAATAAAATTTTAGCTTTAAAAAGGTAAATCCGTGTAAGTTATATAATATTTATTTTAGAATGTTAATTCTACAGAAGTTCAATATTGATTGTAAGAACGGGGGAAGGGTTAAAATTCAACAAAAATCATCGGAAGAGGATGCCATAAAAACTGATGTGAAAAGTTGGGTTTCAAAAGTTAAAATTTGAGAACCGTTACGTTTAAATATATTGTTTAGCAACAGATTCGGAAACCCTCCGCGCTTTTGCGCATGCGCTGGGCGGAGTTATTTTCATCAAAATAGGGGGAAAGTGAAGAACGGAAGGGTGATGTTTACATTTTACAGATCGTGATCTAACAAAGAAGTCCGGAAATGCGCTCACATGACTCATTGCCTGACTCCCCTTTCCGGTGTAAAATCGTTCAAAAGTGGTAGTCTCGGAATCCGTTGCTGAACGGTACAAATACTTTTTCTTATCCAGATTAAAAAAATAATGACTGCAAATATTATAAGTCGAATTATCTTCAATTTTAGATACCACATGTCAGAATTTATGAATCCGGAAGTGAATGGGTGAAATTTTTTTCCTACTAATGAATGATTTGAACCCTTAAGGACAGAAAAAGATGGATAATTGCCCTTTGGGGAAAATACAATTTGACAGTGTTTTTATCCTTTCAATCCTATTATATATTAGAAGTTGTCTTTTAGAAAAATGCACACACACCTGTCGCTTCTTTTGATCTCAGAAAGGTCAAGATAGACTTAAAAAAGACCGAATAATAAATTACGTTTCATTGAAGGGCGTGTATTGGATGATACTAGATTAATGTTCTTTCTATGGACAACTTTTTCTTTTCAGTTCAACAAAGCATTCATAATAGTTTCATTTGCACGACTTTCCACTTTTTTTTAAGCTAATTGATTTCGCTGCTGTGAATCTTGACTGCAATTATTTAGCTGCGCAGGAAATTAGAGAATGTTTAGTACTAACTACGACAATAAAACAGGCTTAAAGTGTGGCTTTTTTTCCTAGGGAAGATATCAAGGACAGTTACTTAATTAAATTAATTAATGATGCCTTTTATATTCTCAATGCCATCTTATTTAGTAATAGACTTGGGAGCTCAGCTTTGAAGACATTAAATGAATATTTACTTTCATTGTCTGAAAACAAAGATAATCGAAAATAAGATTAATTCGACGAAAGCTTTAGTGTGTTGAAATGATTTCTACTTACTTTGATAAGATCACTTACCTTTTGATTAATTATTCTTATTTTCTTTCTTATAAATCTTTACTTTTTAAAATTTCATTAATTTTTTATGAACTTTTTAATTTAAATTGTTTCATTAGTTTTTTTATAACCAGATTGGTAGTGATATATCAGGCTACTTCTTTCTACTCAATTTACTTCGTTCTACAATTTCATCTTAGTTATAAACCTGATAAATCACAACAACAAATAAAAGAACAATAAATAATGTTTACAACACGACAAATAAAGAAATAATAAAATCGATATAACTTTCGAATCGAAAAATAAACCTCACTTTATAAATCATTCAAATCTTAAGTTTATAAGAATAAAACTAAAAATTACAATGAATAATGTGTCTTCACGAGATGAATTATAATCAGGCAACGAAATTTTAATTCAAATAAATGAATATCTAGCCGAACCAGAATATTTAGCTTAAACGCAAATGCAGTGTTATATCATTAATTCACTTCGTTCTACTATTTCATCTTCGTTATAAATCCTAAACGCAACAACAAATAAAAGAACACAAAATAATGTTGAGAACACAACAAGTAAATGAACAATAAAATCGATATAACTTTCGAATCGAAATATATAAAGCTCAATTTGTTATCTTAAGTTAATATGAATAGAATAAATAATAAGTTAATACGAATAGTCTTCACGAGATAAATTATAATCAGACGATGAACTTTTAATTCAAATAAGTGAATATCAAGCCGAACCAGAATAATTAGCTTAAACCAAATGCATTAATTTCATTAATTCACTTCGTTCTACAATTTCATCTTCGTTATAAAACTTAGAACACAACAACAACTAGAAGAACACTAAATAATGTTGAGAACACAGCAAGTAAATAAAACAATAGAATTGATATAACTTGCGAATCGAAATATAAAGCTTAATTTGTCAATCTTAAGTTAATATGAATGGAATAAATAATAAGTTAATACGAATAGTCTTCACGAAATAAATTATAATCAGGCGATGAAATTTTTAATTCAAATAACTGAACATCAAGACGAATCAAGACAATGAGCTTAAACGTAAAAGCATTATTATATAATTAATCTAGTTTTGAAATTTCATCTGATTATAAATCTTATAAACTAGAGTTGACAACAAATAAATGTTTAATAAAATCGGTAAATCTTTCAAATCGAAAAATAAACCTCAATTTATGGATTATTGAAATCTGAAGTTTATAAAAATAGAGTTAAAGATTTCTTATAATAATTGAAACGTGCATTCACGAATCGAATTATAATCAGACGATAAAATTTTTAATTCAGATAAATTCGAATTAAAATAATCAGCATTCATTCAACAGTAGCATAGCAAAGCTTGATAAAAAAGTTCGTAAAAGAACGCAATCTCTTTGAATGCCTAAAATAGTATTTGTTTTTAATTTTCAAACTCGAAAACTTAGATGAAGAATGAAGATTGATGCTGAAACACGCGATTGACGCGAATAATCCTTTATTACAGAATAATAATATTAAGTACTCCTATTATTTTACAGATGTCAAAACTCTTTTTGTCTATATATAGGGTGTTTCAAAAATATCTGGCAAAAATGAAAGGGTAGGTCAGGCACACGATAAGCATTCAAAATCACCTAGGAACATGAGTGCGCAAACGCCATCTAGAGGCAACAGATGGCATTTAAAATAAAACAGAGCTGGCCGAAATGCCGATATCTTTTTGAATCTTAAAGGTATTGAAGTGGAATTTTTATATAAGTTGCCCTCTATATCTGGCTCTGAAGTTCTGAAAGAAAAATTAGGCTACCTTTAGCACATGCGCAGTAAAAAATCATTTTCTACAAATACTTATACCTTCTCTAATATTCAAAGTATTTACTCCACATTTTTAGATAATGCTACTCTAGCATATTATCACATATTCTGTAAGTTTCATACAATTTGGTTGAAAACGCTGTAAGTTATAAGCAAAAAACATGCGAAAAAATTTGGGATTTTTTAAAGAAACCTTTATGTCTTCCCGAATATTCCGGCTATTTTTGCGAAAATGCATGTAAATATTGCGCATAACACTCAAAATAATTGACAAAAGTTGCGAACCATTATCAGATTTCTGTGAAATGGGTGAGCCAATGTCCTTTATCGACATCATCAATTTCTGGTCGGTCCCCAAAATGCCCTCATGACCGAATCTTCAATACAAATTGTGAGTTAAAAACTATTCTTTATATGGTCGAAGTTCGAGGAGATATTTGAAAAAATGTGCAAATTTCAAAAAGTGTAGGCAATTGTGGCGTATTATTTTAAATGCCATCTGCTGCCTCTAGATGGCGCTTGCGCACCCATGTTCCTAGGTGAATTTGGATGCTTATCATATGTCTGACCTACCTTTTCATTTTTGCCAGATATTTTTGAAACACCCTGTATTGTGACGGTACTAGAAAGTACCGCTTTTATTATAATATGATCGAGCTTTATTCACGCTTACATTATAATATGACCGTTTTTCCTGACGGTACTCACAAGAACACACAATAATAATATCAAATACTCCTATTATTTTACAAATGACAAAACTCTTTTTGGCAACTTAGACCTTTATATCCTGACGATAGTTAAATGTTCCGCTTATATTATAATATGATCACGCTTATATTATAATATGATCCCGCTTATATTATAATATGATCACGCTTACATTATAATATGATCACGCTTAGATTATAATATGATCACGCTTCTGTACCTATAAAAGGAAATGTTTGCGTGTGTATGTGTGCGTGCAATGTCCAGACGAATCTATCGCACTTACAACTACGAAATTTGGCACACAGGTAGTCGTAATGGTTATTCAATGCACCTCGTAGCCGGAATTTTAAAATTTTATCTAGAAAATATTTTATTTAATATTTTGTGTTGTTTTGGGCGATTTTTCGCACTAATTTCTCAATATCATGGTTTCAGCTAAATGTACAAAAAAAAAGTTACACCATCGGAAAGAGCAAACGATTGCCGTTCTAATGAAGTTTGTTTCGTACGTCTAACGTAATTTACTGAAATTTGAGAAATTTTTAAAAAATAGTCACTTTTATGGCAATTTTTAATTAGGATTTCTTAAAATTCTCGCATTTGACGTTCTTACAACTCTATAATTTTCATTTTTTCAGCTCATAACTGAAACGTTTCTGTCGGATTTAAAACAAGAACGGTTAAAATATCTTTCTCCGTTTTTTTAAATAATTGTTCCCTGATCAGTTCAAACAGTTTTTATGCTGGCGAGATTTCTCAGCGAAACATTCTTCGAACGATTCCCAGAATGCATTGCTGCAATTTCATTGCCTGGTGCGTGACTTTCCTCGCGGCAAGTGACGTCATATACTATCGGGTTCTTCTGGGAGTGATATATTAAGTGAAAGATTTCGATAATTATTTTCGGCAGTGGCATATCGTGTCCCCCCCCCCCTTTGCCTCGCATATTTCGCTTGCTGTCTAATAATGATTTTCCCGTTGCAATTTTTTAATATAGTTTTGGATTAACGTACTCGATACTGTTTTCTTAAAAATCAATAATGTTTATCTTTTGTTTTCAAAACTTTTTCATGTCATTGTGGGCGAGTTTTTTTTTTTTTCCCCATTCTGTTGAAGTCCTGATTCCACGGCATTGCTAGTATATTATAATACGTCACGCTTATATTATAATATGACCGTTTTCAATGCTCAAAGGATTCCGATGCTAAAAGGATACAAAGAGTGTAGTTCTGAACGCAAGCAGCAGATGGCAGATGAAAGCAGAAATTAATTTTTTAAAATTATTAATTTCATTAATTATTTTAATTAATTAAAAATATTCTAATCCTACCTGGGGTTATTCTGCATCATTAGAACTTACCTAATGATGCAAAAATACAATTACAAAGTTGATAATAAATTAATTCGGGGTATAAAGTTGTATTTATAAAGATATTAATAAATATAACTTTTTCTCTCGAAATATTTGCTCATGTAATGTGTGAAAAAGAATAAAACATTTTGAGACATCCTCTTCTTTAAAAAAAATAAAAAGGACAATGCCCTTCCTTAACTAGCCTATTATTAAACAGTAACTAATTTGTTTACTATCAGAAAACGTGATGTACGTATTTAAAACAAATTAACAGAATATGAAAATGATGGACCGAAAGTTGAATGTCTGGTGAGCGCATACTAATTATTACACGTTTGCAATTAGTTGAAAACTTCCGCATTTCGAACACTGGGCGGGTCGAGTCACAAAAAAGTGTGACTTGTGAAGCAGAAAGAGCAGGTTGCTTCTTCTAGACACGAAAGTGAATGATGGTTTTGGAAAAATTCAACAACATCAAAATCAAAAGAACTGAACATTTTTGTCATATCTTTATTCGAATAACAAGTTGGTAAGGTATCGTCGTGATTAGGTTTTATCATAAATTACTTACTGACTGTTGATTCGTAATCAAATGACTTTGCTTTTTGCATAAGTTCCAATTCATTTTCGAATATTTCGTGAGGCAAAGTGAAGATTCTAAATATACACCACTTCTACGTATACCATTTTGCATTTAATTTTGAAAATACTCATTCATACATGCTTTTGCAATTAAAGTGGATTATGCTTTGAAAATAGTATAAACAGTGGCGTAGCGTAGGTAACTAGCGCCCAGGGCATAATATGATTTTTTCGCCCCCAGTCGTCATCACTGGTTTAGCAAGGTTAATGACACCCGAAGCATGGCATTATTTTTTCGCCCCTTTATGAAATTTCCCTTAAAAAAGTCACATAAACGCACTATAATTTTGTTCCCATGGCGTCGGGGGCATCTACAACCCCTTGCCCCCTCCCCCGGTCGCTACGCCACTGAGCGTAAATATGGTAAATTTCATGAAATCATGAATTTACAGAAATTTTTGAATATCAGAAACGTTCATTCAGAATTAAAGTCCATTCTTGCCTATTCAAATAGGCTAAAAATGCGTGTGATCATGTCCTACTGTACGATAAATATCATCAAATTTCTTTTATATTTACAGCAAGTCTCTGCTCAATTATACAGCAGAAAAGTTAAGCGTAGTATAGTTAGATTAACGTTCCGTTAAGCTATTTTTGAGAACTGGGATTATTTTGGAACGGGTATAGTAATTTTGAGGCCTTGTCAAATGACGAGTACAATATTTGAGTATTTCTACAAACTTTCATACTACACCAACAAGAGAATATTTGATGCCGATGGATTTAACATTCATCAGGTTCACGCACACAGCGGGCTTCGGAAAAATCATATCTCAAACCTATGGTCCTCAGATACCAAAGATAACGCTCTGCCGCTAGACTACTGCGGCTCAACAGAATTCAATTATCAGGTCTTACTACAAATCACTGAGCATAAAAACAGTAACAAATAAAGGTTGAATATCTAAAAAAGACTATGTTTAAAAGACTGTTTTAAATTTCTTTTTTGTGGATAAATGTTTTTCTTTCCAATTTATTCCAGAATGGGTTCAGGCCATAGAGGAAAATTCAAATTAAATTTAGACCTTAAAGTCTTTTTCCTTTGCAGAAAACGTATTCTGATTTTGAATCTGCATGGTTGAATGGCCTCTGATGACGTCATCCACCGGATTCTTATTCCTCCTCGTTGTTTATTATTATTTTTGTATTTTTAACTCTTTCACAATTAAATCTTCCCTTATTTCGTATTTATATCTTTATAACCAAATAAACCTTCTAGTATTATTTTACAGGTCATTTTGGCTGATACATTGATGTGTATTGTACGATTTGGTAAATAATAAAAAAAAATGTTTATATTTGTATTATTAGTTTAATTAATAATGCAAATTTTATGTATATTCACATTTAGCAAGTATGTATTATAAAGCCCCAAAATCGATGCGATCAGTTTCTAGAATAAACCATTGAACGTTTAACCATAAGCATAGGTTTTGCATCCAGGTAAGCTTTTTCCGATTCATTTTGGATCATTTATTGAGGTTTATTGTAGATTTGATAAATATCATCACCTTTCATTCATATTGTCAGTTAAAATCCACTCTTCTTTATTTAGAGTACCCAAAAAATCGATATGCAGTTCATATTTAGAAAATCGCCAGGAATGTACAACAAAAGTGGTCAATAAAAGCGATTCTTGTTCTTTCCGCATTGCGTTCGTGCACGTATCTCCATGTGTTGAACAGGCATTTTATTTTCTGCCCTTTTGTGAAAAATATCCCGAAGTTCCGCTTCCGGATTATATTTGCATCCGACGACACTTTTACAGCTGTTGCAAATACTTTCTATTGAAAGGATTTTTTCCCGGAGATACCATCTGTTGTATGCTGAACAGTGTGGAATGAATTGAAGAATAATAGGACTTCTATTCATTTGTGAACTTTTCCATCATGCAAACAAAAATGCACGAGCTCGTCAGTGAAAATATTATGAGAGGACACGCATATCTGTTCAGAGAACTTGTTACCTGGTGGGCAGGCATTCAAAAGCCAAATATAAATTTTGGTTTTGAATATAAACTCTTCTCAAAGGAAATTTTGCATCAGGTCAAAAAATAACATATTTATTTTAAGACACGTATATCCTTCACACGTACACCTATATCCTTTATGTTCAGCTTCGTCTCGCAGGGAAGAGAATAGAGTATGTATTTTGGAACAGTACCTCTTATAGTTGGCCGATTCAATCTAAAATCTGATTAAGATCTGCAATTTTAGTGTCAAAAACACGTTCGAAATTTCATTCATCTATGTTATCGACAGATGGAGTTACGTCCTCGCGTGCGCACTCACCGACAGACATAATTCCGAAAAGGGTTTTTTCCCGACTTCTGGAGGTCTAAAACGTGAAGATTCATCAAATTCTCGAGATCGGACTTTTTTGGCAATTACAATAATGTTGAGCAACGGATTCCGAAACCCTCTGCGCTTTTGCGCGTGCGCCGGGCGGAGTTATTTTCATCAAAATAGGGGAAAAGTCAAGAATGGGAGGGGAGATGTTTACATTTTACTGAGCGTGATCTAACAAAGAACTATGGAAATGCGCTCATGTGACTCATTGCCTGACACCCCTTTCCGGTGTAAAATCGTCCCAAAGTGGTAGCCTCGGAATCCGTTGCTAAACTATAGTTTCCATTTCTACACTTCATAGGTAAACAAGACAATTATTGACACACTAATCTTTAATTTAAAAAAAATAATGCTTCATGTCAATGTTCAGTTTTACTTAACCTAACATTAGGCAGACAGTTAAAAGTAAACTAAATCAGAATGAATGGATCTCGATAACTGTGGTATAAATTCCTAATCCATAGGGTGTCAATAACAGATTTTGCACTATTTATTCTCAATATCTAGCAAAATACCTCCAAGGGATAATTTTTATGGAACCATATATTCACCTCAAATTAGAGTAATTCTGGGAAAATTACAATGCATCACAACTTGAATGAACTACTTTTACAATTTTTTCCATTAATTAATTTTGTAAGTATTGCCTTAAGGGTGTCAATAACTGTCTTGTTTACCCTATACGAGAAAGTAAAAAAAGGAGATAAAAACTCGTAATGATACCAAATCTCGGTTATTTACGTAACATAACAAGGAGAAAGGAATGACGTAAAAAGGAAAGAAAAAAAAACATCGACTGGAGGCTGTCTCTGCGAAACGGCCGCTGGGAATGAGGGGCCTAAACCTATTTACATTACCCAACTGTGACATTCTGTGGCTAAAGTAGCTGTATGTGACTAAAGTAGCTCTATGTGACTGACGTAACTCTTTTTGACACTGAGATTATGTGACTGAAGTAACTCTTTGTGACTCTGAGATTATGTGACTGGAGTAGCTCTTTGTAACTCTCAATTTATGTAACTGATTCGTGATTTTGGATTTTTTTTTCCCCACGAAAAAATTTTTGTTTTCAAATGTTATTAATATTGGATACAATTTCTGTTAGTGACAATCTTATGTAAAATCGGACGATGAATAGCAAACGTAAGAAACAAAATTTGGAAAATCCAGTTAATATACTGCTCACAACCGACTGCAGCAGACGACTGAGGTCGCCAGACAGTTAGGTACGAGAAAGCGCGGGAAGCTAGGTTGGTCACTGCGTGCGCGCGCATCAGTCGCTGTGACGTCATCAAAATTCTTCGTGATTTTCACCAACTTTGAAACTCGACTGTTACTTAACCGTAACTCCAAATTTTAAAATTCTTTTTGCAATCTTCAATGGCCACCTTTCTCTGTTAAATGAAACTAAAACCAACTCTCTATTTTATTTGGTTGAGGAGCTATAAGCGTTTAACTTTACCACGAAAAGCGTCATAATTTTTTCCTTTCCCGACACCCAATTAGACTACTATGGAGGTACATAAGTTTACGTCTAAAAAATAAGAAGAAAAAGAAAGGAAATTTTCAAAAAAGTGCCCATTTTTTACCTTAAAACCCTTTACCTTCCAAGCATCAATTTGCTCATGGCAATCGTTAGTATATGCTGCGTTCTTATACTACTTTATTTAATTAATTTATTTATGATCCACTCACCCGTAGGATACAATACGTTTTAGCGGTCGACGGGGAAAAGTTCAAAAGTAGTGTTACATTGTATATATATTACCGTTAGAGCGTTTAATTCAGTTATTATATAGAATAACTAGGTATTCAACTAGGTAATTCATGAAATACATAGTCATTCTATGAAATAATGTATTGAAAATAACCAGGTAATTCATGAAATACCTAGTCATTCTATGAAATAATGGATTGAAAATAACTAGGTAATTCATGAAATGTCTAGTCATTCTACGAAATAATGGATTCTACGCTTTAACTGTAACATATACAAACATAAAAATGCAAAATACACTTATAATATAAATACAATAATCAAAAAAATTATATATACAGTACATTAGACAGACATAGACGTTACATAGACGTGCAATGTTACAGCAAATATAGACCAATTCGAGCCCTAAAAGGCAAACACTTAAAACATCCAAGAAAATAAAAACCCGAAACGATAATTTAATATATGTATAAAATATGTCATGTAATTTAATATATGTTTAAAATGTCAATACATCTATAAAACATTTTTCAAATGGAAATATTTTTTTCTCTTTTTTTATTCTATTTTATTCTCTTACACTACTAAAAATTAGTAATTAAAATGAATCATGACTGCGACTGACCACAATGTGATGACGATTGAATAATGTAAATACTCGTGATAGATCGTCTACCCCTAGTATCCTTACCTTCCCTTATCGTTCACTTTTGGAACTTTTTTTGCGTTATTAGTTTCCTTACAGAGCTTTGAATAGAAATACTTTAAACTAACCACCATGTACAACAGAAATGATCAAATATTATCTTGATACAGTGGCGGTTTTTCTCACAGGTGGTAGTGGCGATCCCCTCCTGCTTCAAGACCCTGGGGGGGGGCCTCAAAATCTATTCGACGTATATCACAGTTCTAAGCCGACAGTAAATTTACGACGTTGGGTTGTTATAAAAGCCTTAAAACAATTTTGCGCCTGTGGGCTTTTATTGTCAAAATCCACTATTGGCTTGGTAAGGAATAAATCTTGTTTAAATTTTATGATATCACAAGTGTGCTTGTCCGCTGCTTATACAAAATTCCTATGAATATCAGAATATAAGACAAACAATATAAAAAAGAACTGCTTACCTTCTACCGCGAAACATAGCTAGATGGATATCACAAGTTACATTTGCATGTAACTATTTCACCAAAGAATTGTTTCATTTATTAGAACTATCCATCATTTTTATGAATTCACACAAATTCAGAGCTTAAACAGATTTGACAAATACAATCAAAACGAACAGAACGCAGATGATATCCCATTCAAAATTTCTTTTGGTATTTTATGAAGATTTTTCTCTGTAAAGTGTTGCCCACTTTCGACCTCATAACAAATATTAACGCTGCACATGAGATTCGAGTTTTCACCATCACTGAAAGATTATACTGTATTGACTTAAAAGTGAAAAAGAATTAGTTAAATTAAGTGATACGCACATAAACTGGTGGGAGAGCCATGTTATCAGATATCGATATGAATTTTATCGCAGTCTCCGTGATAGCATTGTTTCACTTATCAAATATAGCGAGTCAGTGTTTTTATTTGGACAACTACGGGCACGGGAAGTTCTTGAAAATTTTTCTTGTTCTCTTTTTTTACCATTTTTGTAATTATTATTTTCGGAATTTGTTGTAAAGACTACAATGCAATGTATTACCTCCTTTCTGCTAAAGTAAGTATTGTAATCATCAATTAATTCATCTTCGAGATTTTGATGAATCTGCAACTTATAGACTTCTCTGAGTCCGAAACAATTGTTTTTGGAGTTATGTCTGTCTATAAACACAATAACTTAAAGACAAAACGAAGTGCATGAAAGAAATTTGGTATTTACATCAAAATAGCGGATTCATACGAAATTTTGTACAAAATACAATGCATCAAAAGGAAGTCTATCTGTCTGCCAGTCCGTGTAATATGGACAATGTTGTCTCAAAAATGCAATGAGATAGGGATATATAACAAATTCCTAACAAATTTTGGACAAAATCCGCCTACGGAAAGTCTGTATGTCTGTCCACCCGTGTGCATATGAACACGATAGCTAAAAAACGTAACAATTTATTTGGGTGAATTTTAGCACATGATTTCGACATAAAAATTCTAGATCTATGTCTAAATTTAAGCAAAGTTCGTTAAAGGGTAGACTCTCTGTTTGCTTGTCCATGTGCATGAGGAACACAATAACTCGAACCTCCACAAGCAAGATAATTGAAATTTGGTATGCGGTCTTACGAGAAAGT
>BGPR01017195.1:0-17976 GCA_013235015.1 Araneus ventricosus
TGCCGCCATATGCCGCGCAGAAAGAGTGGTGATATGAGAAATGCGAGGAAGATGGCGAGAGCGATAAAGCGAGTGGCGAAGCGCTGATGCGCGCAGAAAGAGTATACGCGAGAGGCAGATAGCAGAGCGGATGATGCGAGATTAGTAGGTGAGATAGCAGCAGCGGCGGCGCAGCGCAGATGCACGCCGCCGCCCGCGAGGTTTTCGCCGCCGCCGTTTCGCACAGGCATGATGCTGATGCCGGATTTCGCCAGCTTGTCGCCAGCGTCGCGATGCGCGCGTGCGCGTGTAAAAGGCGCGTGTGCGTGCAATGCGTGTGTGTTTTAATTGAACCGATTCTGGATACATTTACCACTTTCTCTAATTTTATAGGAGTGCTAACTACGAAGCGACCGGATGCACTCCAGCAGATATGCTTTTGGCCGAAACACGGCGATTGCCATGTGATATCCTATTTGGAACGACCAAGTGATATGCCTTCCTCGGGCCGAACGAATACCTGAATAATTACTTTATACTCATGGTATACCAGTTAGAGAAGGAATTAAATTGGCCAGTGAATGAATGAAGATTCCGCTGATCCTGGAGCAACATCGGACATTGGAGGGAGACCCGTCGAAGTATGGTACACCCAAGCGATCGGAGAGGTCTGAGCCTGAACAAGGCAGAACTGGAGACCATACTATCGTCAAGAAACTGAACGATGTCATCTTCAAGTTCAGAGGTCACCAACGCCAAGCCAAAAGACATTCACATCTAATCGGCTACCGGTCCCCCTACCGCTACTGATCACAGTTCAGGTAATGAGACCGCTGCGGACGCAGCCTTGAGAGAGGGGAGTGTTCAGCCGCGAAAGTCGCTCCAAGCAGTGCAGGTCTTGTGGTTGGAAGAGGGTTTACAGGGTGAGGTGTCGACCTCATCGACTCTCGTGGTAACGTATGACCTTGGCGGACAAACTCGGACTCATTTTGGCTGACTTGGCTGACAAATTTGGCGAACTTTGGCGACAATAGATTATTCGAAAATGCAACCCTTTTCTATGATATTTCCTATTAGGGCCGATCTAGACTATCGAAAATCTATGACGCTCCATACTAACGGGGAGAGTATAAGACCGCGTTTATCCACAACAGCGTCTTTTATCGACTGGTTACTTTCTCTTTGAGCGCGAACGTCTCCTCGAGTTTATCCTATGGGTGAGCTAATGCATGGTGAGCTGAGCTGTATTGCTTCTTTACAGGTTATTTGCTGACATTCGTGTTGTGCTGTTAGATATCAACGTGCCTTACCATTTGTGAATTGTTGTCTATTTACATTGGTAATCTGCAAGACTATTGTTCTTTAACCTAAAATGTGTTACTGTGTTTTCCGATATTTTATAAATAAACCTCATCTCATTATCCCGTTGCAGACTGTTTATACCATACACCACAGAGAGACCTTTCGCAACAATATTATTATTAGTAGAGACATATACATAACGCTTTTGCCCATGTTATCTTGTGAACACGATAACTAGAGTAATTTTGATTAGATTTTAACCTGCGAGGGATATGTTGTAAGTTTGGTGAAAATATCGACCGAGTTTGTAGATGGGCTAACCAGCTAAAAGGGGGTGGAAATGGTGGGGGACTGAAAATTTCATTTTCCCATAATTCCTTTACGATTGAAGATAGAATGAAAACTCAAAATAGGCGAATTATTGCCTTATCACAACAAACAACTTTTATATTGAAACTTTTTTGAAAGCCACAATTTCTTAGAAGTTATGAGCTAAAAAGCCATTTTCAATCCCCTCCTCAACTTATCATTTCCCCATAGCTCTGTTACGACTAAAGATAGAAAAAACTTTCAAATAAGCGAATTATCACCTTATGAGAACGAGCAACTTTTATACTAAAAGTTTTTTGTCTGCTAGAATTGCTTATATGTTATGAGCTGAAAAGCGATATTCTTAAGATTGAAGGTAAAAAGAAGAATTTCCAATAGGATTACTCACCTTATCATACAACCTACTTTTATATTGAAAGTTTTTTACAGCAAGAATTACTTAGAAGTTATGAGTTCCCATCAACCGCATTCACTTTCACTTTTTATACGGTATAATATATAGTTAATTTATGACTAATTAATTTATAGTTAATATCTTTGTTAAATTTTGTTAATTATAACTGTTAATTGATATACCTGGCTTTCATCCGGATTAAAATGCTTTCATATTTAATATCTTCAATGTAAAAATTACTATTGTATAAATATTATAATACACAAATTCCTTTTCTGATCTAAAATGCTTTCAATTAAAATGAGAATATCAATTGAACCAGACGATTTTTAGAAACATCCGTTTTCTTCATACGTTATTATTTGTTATATAGGTACTTCAAATTTTGTTAACAATTACTAAAGTCAATGAAAGGTTTTAATGAATATTTTGAAACAATAAAATTAACTATTTAATTATTCATTAATTTAAAGCGTGAAAATAAATCAATAGCTGGTCCCGATATAAGTTGTTAAATCGTCTACTTTTAAAATTTTCTTTTAGCATTCTTCCTTCTGGAAACAGTTCTTCGTATTATTTTTGATCAACAAGAATATTGTTACGAATTCAGTTTAAAATTAATTTTGAAAAAAATATTAAAATGAGAGAAACAAATTTATGGAAATGAAAGACATCGCGGAAAAACGCCTTGCTTAATTTTTAATTAAGTGAAATTTTAAGCATCTTTTAGGCTTTGAAAAGTTGAAAGTGACCTTTCTCTTTTCTTAAATAAAAAGTTTGAAAAGTTTGATTGAAATCAGTTCAGTGGTTTAGGAGGAGATATGGAACATACATACATAGCCACAGTGACTTTTATTTAAATTAATATAATTATTAGATAATTATAAGATAAATATTACTGGCATATAGTATGAGCTATGAAAAAGGTTTTAGTGAAGTTTTGTAACAATTAATTTTTAACTTTAATTAAGTGAATAGTTAATTTTAATTAATCAAATAATTTTAATAGTGAATTTGATAATAGGTTTTTTGACAGAATACTTTAATTTGATATTTAACTAAACATGGCGGGACCATGATTTGTTTAATAAAATCAATATAAAGTAGCCAAAAACGATAGATATTTAAATAAGTGTTTCCTTTATCTTTTTCACTTTTGAAAAATATCTCCTTAACTTTAAAATTGTTTGGGATTTTCTGCCTGAATATCTGGTTTTAACAGTCGATGGAGATTTAAATTTACTGTTCAAATTGGCCTCATTTATATCCTATGTTTTAAAAACACGTATTAAATTTGCCACACACAATGTTTAATAATTTTATTCTCTTATATGTTAAGAATTTAATCTCTGTAACCAGGGAGTTCTCTAATGAGCCTATTTTAGTAGTATTTAAATGTTTCCATGTCATGTGATTTTACCATATGACAAAGTAATGTTCGCACAATTATATTGTAACCTAGATTAAATAAATTAATTTTTAAATCTAGAGTCTTTCTTCATTCGTGCCAAGAGTCAATTTCTTGTTACTGTTTCAGATGGGCTGGCTTAATGTTATCTAGGAGATATTTGCACTGCTGAGATGTTTATTTCTTTATGACCCCTACACGTTGAATGATTATGTCTTGAGATATAAAAAAAATTGACCAATGTGCTGACCGATAAATCTATCATAACTTTTTGGAATGAAAAATGGAATGATAAAACCTTGATATAGCAAAAAATTAAATGACATGAAAACAGAATCACAGCGTAAATATTGCAATGTGTAGAAACAATAAAGTCATTGGCTATGTCTGTATTGATCAATATGTAATATTTCATGACTTTTGTAACATTAAAGTAAAGGAATCTACCTTTGCCTTCAAGCTTGCCGAAAAGGGATTTTTTTATTTGAAAAGATATTGGAATAAACAAAGCATTCTTACAAATTGTGTTAAAATTAATTTTAAACATTGATTGGAAATGAGAGAAAAAGTCATGCAGAAATAGAAAAGGTGTCACTGAAAAGCTAATATTTTAAATTTTAAGAGGGTGTAAAAATAGTTTCTGGAGGATGATGTGTTCCAAAGTTATGGCCGGAAAACGCTAAACATTTTAACCCCCCCCTTTCACCCCTTTTAAGTGGAGTAGTTGATCCTTCTAGGTGCTAAGGAACATGTGTGCCGAATTTCGTTCTAATCCATCAAGAGGTGTAGAATTGTATAAGGATCAAACACACAAGCAAACAGACATTGAATTTTATATATTAAGATAGAAAAAATTGCATAAAAATAAAACCGGTACCACTGAAAAGCTAATTTTTTTTTAAATTTTAAAAGTTGTAAAAATGGTTTTTGTTCTATAATATGCTGCGAAGTTATTAAGGAGAAACATCGAAATTTCGATTCATTTTTAAGTACAGTGGAATCTCCCTATAACGAAATCGCTTGGTTCCAGTTGAAAAATTCGCTCTAGAGAAAATTTCGTTATACGGAGATTAGAGAGTTTTGCAGTTATTTAAGTAAATGTTACAAACCTTTTAGTATGTGCGATAAGTTCAAAAATATTTAATTATGACTTTCAATTAAAAATGAAGTAATATTTATTATAAATTTGTTAAAATTATACTAATTTTTATTGTATAAACAAAATGCTCAAAAGTGAAGGCAATTCACCAATTTAGAGAATAATATTTACTAGTACGGATAAACATAAAATGCGTAATGTCACATCCATTTGCTGTTTCCACCACTACTCCATCCCGATTCTTCGAATCTTGACCCATACCTCTGTAGAAACCCAGGTCCCCACAACTGCATTGCCCTTCACATAGCATTCTATTGTTATGTGTTATCGCTGGAATGAACAATGCGAGTGGTTCCAGAAACAGACACGTGTGAGCGGTTTGTGTGCAGAGAAATTAGCAACTTTCTTCAAAAATGACAAAAATCGAAAAGATAAAGGTCTGAAAAAATTTGTTATAGGGAGACAACCGCTTCGTTATATGGAAAATATTTTGAATGTTATTTAACTTTCCGATTAAAAATTTCGTTATAGGGAGAAATTCGCTGTAGGGAGACTTCGTTGTAGGGAGACTCTACTGTAATTAAAAATGCAATTGAAATTTCGTAAAATCCTATCTTAGTGAGCACATACTACTCAAAAAGTAACTACGTGCCATATTTGGTACCTCTAGGTTCAATGGTCTCCCCTGTACAGCGCACTGAATGATTTTCGCATCATGCATCTTGTAAATCACAGATAGTGTGCCAGGCTATGATCATTATCATACTGAAATTCTTTTACTCAGCTGAGCTAACATGAAAACAATTTTTAGCAGTTACCAACATAATGTTATTGCCTGAATGAGATCGGTGCCTTCTGCAAACATCCTTGGGTAATAAAAAAAATATTCTTCCGCTCAGGGCCGCCCCGAACAAAAGCGGGGCCTGGTGCAAAGTTGATTTGCGGGGCCTGGTGCAAAGTTGATTTGCGGGGCCTGGTGCAAAGTTGATTTGCGGCGCCTTGAAACTGATTTCGTAAAACAAAATATTTTATTGCATTAGGATTTTATGATTAGGATTGTTTTCACGGATGTCATACGGTTGAGTTTCGCGATTTTGATTTTTCAATAACTGTTGATTATATATTTCGTCAGTTTGTTGGACATTTTTGGTTCTTAAAAATTCTGCGAGGGAGCTTCTCCCGTTTTCAGCAATTTTCTTTCTTTTTCTTAAATTTATCAGATCCACGCATGTGTTTCCTACAGGCATCTCTGTCTCTAGTCATATTCCGAAATTATCCAAAAATAATATTAAACAATTAAGATCAATTATTTTAAGTAGTGTGATTTCAACAAACAACAATGAAATATATTATCTAGTAATTTTCAGTAATATATTATAAGCATTTGTCTTCCCTTTAAATACGAATATTTTATTTATTTCTCCACCAAACGTACGATGTACTATCATCCGTTACAACGTAAGCATAATGAAACACATCGTTTTAACTTTTCTTACTCTGTTTCGGTTCTGTAGTGAGATTCAAAGCCCCCAACTTTGCCTTTGATTGGTCGCCTTGAAATGTGTACATATCGCGTGATTATATTCAAATGCATGTATATTCGGATTAAAATAAAAAATTAGAATGCATTTTTAAAATGCAAAATCAGTCAGCTGAGCGGGGCCTTTAGAAAACGCGGGGCCTAGTGCTGCCGCACCGTTGGCACCGCCCTCCGGCCCGCCCTGCTTCCGCTTCTTCAAGTGAAGCAGCATCCGCACGCCGTTTAGGCGGACACTTTGGGAAAGCGGTGACCGGTTTCTATGAATATATTTTCAATAAAACAGAATTCCTACTTTTTCCAATTGTGTTTTTAATTGATTTAATTTGATGTTTGTCAGTAGATGCATAACATGCCGAAAACAATATCAGTTCGAAGCTATTGATGGCCATAATTTAATTAAAAAAAAAAGAACGGCCGCTGGGATTGAGGGGCGTAGACTTACTTACCAACCTCGACTATGACTTTCAGTGACTAAAGTTGTTCTATGTGACTATTAACTCTATAGTCTATAATGACTATTAGTCTAGTGTGACTATGTGACTCTACCTATGTAAAATTCTTCGTGATTTTCACCGACTTTGCAACTCGACTGTGACTAAACCGTAATTCCAAATTCTAAAATTCTTTTTGCAATCTTCAATGTCCACCTTTCTCTGTTAAATGAAACTAAAACCAATTTCCTATGTTATTTAGTTGCGGAACTATAAGCGTTTAACTTTAGAGCGAAAAGCGTCAGAATATTTTCCTTTCCCGACACACCATTAGACCACTATGGAGAGACGTAAGTCTACGTCAAAATTTCACATCATGGAGTATTTTATAAATTATCTGATGAATATATACAAAATATGGTTATGAATTTTGCAACACAAGTATAAGTAGAACACAATTCAGCTTGGTACGTGATAACCTGAATTTTGTTTCAGCCGTTTTCATATTTTGTTTTTTTTTAAATTTATTTCCGTTGTATGTTATGTTCAATAACTGAACATTGTTATGAAAACTGTCAGACATTCAAATTTATCATTAAACATTAAATTACCTAGAATTAATAATCACAAAGCCTTCATTTACGATAACAAAACCAAAGTGATGAAATTAACTTAAAAATAACCCCATACAAATCAGAAAACAACAGTGAAGTTTTAAGAAATAACGATTTCCTAATTTAACGAGAACCGATTCTTCGACAACAGAATAATGAAAATAATATCTTGAGAATTCGAAAAATATCGTTTGCAAGCAATGATTTAAAATCGTAGAATAACTGGAATTATTTGCTGAAACATCTGCACGAAATGTTTCGCCTCCACGACGAGTTTTTTCTTTTGCTTTTTTACGGCGAGAAACCGGAGTTCGCGAGATTTATTCTAAACAATAACAATCATTATAGATTCATTTTTCACAACAATGCCGTATTCTTTGTTACCTCATTTTTCTTTTATATTGCGATGAATTTTTAGACAGGTAGTTTGACACGCTTGAGGTATTCGGTGAAGAAGAATAAAAGAACGAAAAATCGTTCGTTTCTTTCTTTGTTTTCCGAGGATGTCGTTGAATTCGTGTTTATTTGTCCTACCAAAGAGAAAAATGGAAGAATTCTATGTATAAAAAATTTCTCTACTTCATACACATTTATAGATAAATTTCCATATGAATGTAAATAAATATAAATACTTCATGTAAATGTGAATAATAAAATGCATTAAATAAGTTGATCGTTATAAGAATTATTTAGATAATTTTAAAGTAATTCGAATGAAATTTTAGTGTTAAAAATTTATAAGTTTGATTGACTGATTGATTGATAAATCGAGGTTATGTTATTTAGCTGCAAAGGCTATAAGGAATCCCCGCATTCGCAAAAAGTTCTAATTAATAAATGTCAAAAAACTTCAGATTTTAAAGGAAAATATGAAGGTTTTGTTAATTTTCTAAGTTGGTTGGTTGGTTGCGGTTTAATGGCGCAAGAGCCATGTTTGGCTGAATTGCGCCAATCAAATGTTAAAATTCAACACAGTGGTACTAAAATTTTAAAATTCAATGAAAATGTGAAAAAGAAATTGTTTGAAATGATCGAGATGTTAAAAAGCAAAAAAACAAGTTAAAAGGACTAAATGCTCGTAAAAAACCCAATGGTCTTTAAAAAAGTAAAAATATTTGGATGGTATTTCTCACCCATCAAGTCCTGCAAGGTTAGAGACGGTGAATTAAAATGATACTCACGATGACATTTAAAAGAAGGACATTCAATTAAAATATGATTGACAGTAAAATCTGACACACAGGTGTCCTTTCGCCAAAGTTGAGATGCTTATGCGTGAAGCGAGTACGCCCTATACGGAGTTAATTTTCTAAGATTTTGCTTGTGAGGTCCTTGAATAGGAAGGTATAAGTTTATAAATAATCAGAACCCGTCTCTCACTGCTACGGTTGCAGTTAAAACATTTTAAAAATGCTTTTCGATTGAGAAAGCGGTTTTCCCTGCTGTCACTGAAACAGATACCCTTGAAGCAGGGGTGGGGCCAGTGGGGGGGGGGACCAGGGGGCCATGGTCCCCTGTCGGGGAAAATTTTTATACCCCGTTCACGTAACGAGGTATTCAACTAGTAAATAAATTGATATATGGCGAAAATTTGAGACCAATTTCATTACACCCCTCCCCACGCACAGCGGGTTGTGCCCCCCCGCCGGGCAAACTCTAACGCCACTTCTGCGTTGAAGGCTAGTAAGGGTTAATTATTAAATTAGGATAATAATAGGACCAATAAGAATACTTAATTTATATGAATTTTTGCGTTCTCTGCATTTGTAATCAGAGAGATTATTAATTCGAAATTTAAGTTGAAAAAAATAATAGAAGAAGTAAACAATAATAAAATGCCAATAATACACTTTTTATGCGCGCTAACGCAGCAGCATTAAGTGATAGCGCGAATAAAAAGTGTATTATTGGCATTTTATTATTGTTTACTTCTTCTATTATTTTTTTCAACTTAAATTTCGAATTAATAATTTCGTTGCATATGCGCTTTTCAGTTTAATGCAAAAAAATCTTTTAAATTAAGTTAATTTTAATTTAATCTCTATTAATATTTAAATTATAATTTTGTTAATTTATATCAAATACTACTGTTTGTAATCAGAGGTGATATATCTGAAGCAACAATTCTAATGCTTTATAGAAGAGCCAAAAGAAGTTCCAAAGCTCGCAATTTATGTTTTGTGAGCGGTTGTCTTTCGTTCTATTCGACCCACAAGTGCGACACTTTCACCACAGAGAGGTGCGGTCGACATGTAATGCAAATACAACGACGGATACGACACGTAATTTACTCGAATTAAATTTTTGATTCACTTTCTCGTATTTTTAATTCGCCGACAGGTTTCAGTGATGGTTGTTCTTCTCTTCCCTTTTGCTGGTACTTCGTAGATGCATTTTACACATTACACATTTCACTGAGATTCAGAGGAGGAGCAGGCTTGGAGAAATATTTTAACAAACTTATAAGCTACGGCTCTCACAATCCGACCTCGTTGTTTTCACGAGGGTGGAAGAGCAACCAAAGGTTGAAGAAAAACAGTCCCATGAGCCTAGCTACGGAGTTGAATCTAATTAGCCGGGAGGTTGAATGTCACTCCCTAAACCAGCGGGAGTGTTCTCCCCTAAACTTTCTCGTATACTTCCCCAAAAAGGTGCCGTTTCCCCTTCCCCGCGTGGCTAAAAAAATTCGAACCTATTGTTACCCAGAATCCCCAGAATGACTATCAGAAGGTTTTTCATGATAGTGATTGAAACATATCTAGGCAAAAAATGAAATTCAAAGAGATGCGTAACGATTTTCCTCTCTTACCGGCTCAAGGACAAACTGACGTAATTCGCTACTCCGTAATGAAATACCTCTCCGCTCTTCTAGCACGCATGCGCGTGGAGATAACGGATTCTCTTCAAAAGTAAGTTATACGGACCGACAGGCAGTCAACCCTTTGACGGATTTGGCCCAAAATTTGATACGGACCTACATTCATGACGATAAAACTGTGTATAAAATTTTATCCATCTGGCTTTTCAAGTTTTTGAGTTATAGCGTTCGCATGACCTCGAACATGCAGACAGACAGACTTCCTTTTGACGGATTTTGCCCAAATTTTGATAGAAACCCACAAATTATGTTTAAAGACCACATACCAAATTTCATCCCCGTAGCTCTAATAGTTTTCGAGTTATCGTGTTCACAGACAGACAAAAATCCCAAATTGTGTTTTTCGGACTCAGGGAGGTCTAAAACGCGGAGGTTCGTCAAAATCTCGAGTTCGAATTTGTTGACGATTACAATACTTTCTCTTTGCATACTTCGTATGCGAGAAAGTAAAAATTGTATTGATCCATCGGAAGGACTATTGGGAGTATTCTTCCATACCGAACTACAGACAGAGCCGTAAGCTGATACAGTTCGGCTCTCAAAAGCAGATGGCACTCCAGATAATCAATGAAATCCCTGGAGTGAGATCCAGATTACACGGATGGGAGCAAAAATGAAGAAAGTCAATCGGTAATGGGATATATTAAGACTCCCAGAGGGTTAGAAAAATTAGAGAGAAAGCCGGATAATTGGGTGTTTAGAAGTGAACTGTGTGGCTATTGAGGCCGGACTCAAGGCCATTTTGAATGAAAACAATTGAGGGACAGTATGGATATTATCAGACAGTCGAAGTTCAATACAACACTTAAAGACTGGAACAACGTGGGCGATCGTACGCATCTCTATACTGAAATTGTACTTAGACATTTAGCGTGGATCATTGAGGTTCACCTCAATGGATACCCTGCCTCGTGGATATTTATGGAAACGAGGTTGCTGACGATTTGGCGAAGCAGGGCACGGCTGAACCTTTGTGTTCACACCCTCCTTAACATTGTGAGATTTATTCCATCAGAAAAAACAAAGATTTAAGACTTGGAGGGTCCCTCCATCCCATATATTGGTATAAGCGGAGCAGTCCTGGTGGCTCCATTGTGCCTTGCCTGCACCGGGAGCCAGACGGCTCTGTCTAGATTGGCTAGCGGGCACCTGAGGAGTTCTCCTTTAGCCACACGGTAACAAAGTTTTTCCGTCTGCGCAAAGTGTGGAGTAGCGGGTGCGTCCCCAGAGCACATCCTCTCTTGTCTTCGCCTATCTAGGGAGACTTTCGAGACGAGGATCCTTTGCACTCTCGATTTCTTGGGGTGATAAGATTATCTTCTTCGATAGCCTTTTACGTGTTTTTTAATCTGGTCGATTTCTAGCCTACTTCATCTTAATAGCAATGTCTTTTGGGCCAGTCAGGTTTTTAGAAATATCATACACCTTTTAATCCTCAGACTTAGACTTTGGGGCTTCGATCTTGGGGAGTTCCCATCTTGATATTTGAGTTATTTTATTGAAAATGTTTTGCATGTTTTAATCTGGTCGATTCCTGGCTTCTTCATCTAATAGCAATGTCTTTTAGGCCAGTCGGGGTTTTAAAATATCATACACCTTTTAATCCTCGTGACTTAGACTTTGGGCGCTTCGATCTTGGGGTTCCCATCTTGATATTTGAGTTATTTTATTGAAAATGTTTTGCATGTTTTAATCTGGTCGATTCCACTTCATCTTAATATGTCTTTTGGGCCAGTCAGGGTTTTAGAAATATCATACACCTTTTAATCCTCGGTGACTTAGACTTTGGGGCTTCGATCTTGGGGGTTCCCATCTTGATATTTGAGTTATTTTATTGAAAATGTTTTGCATGTTTTAATCTGGTCGATTCCTAGCCTACTTCATCTTAATAGCAATGTCTTTTGGGCCAGTCGGGGTTTTAGAAATATCATACACCTTTTAATCCTTGGTGACTTAGACTCTAGGGCTTCGATCTTGGGTGTTCCCATCTTGATATTTGAGTTATTTTATTAAAAAGGTTTTGCTGTTGTCTGCTTATTTGTTATTATTACTGGTCGCACCTCGAGAGAAGTTGTGCCTTGTGCTTTTAATTTGTCAATTTTAGCGATGGAACTTTAATTTTTTAAAGTGATTTTAATATTTTAAGAATTCTACTATTTGACTACCAGATCTGATAGGTGCTCTGAGGTACGGGGCTCTCTGTTCTGAGTGCACGGATCTTGTGTTGTGTGTGTGTTTTCTTTTGATGTTTAGGTGTCCTTGTTGCGCTTTCTGGTTTCTTTTTTCATTTTTTCTTGAATATTTTCTTTTTCTTTTTTCTGTCCTGTTCAGTTTTCGAAACACAATTGATTTAAAACATTAAAGTAATTACAGTAATTTACGACCACCTTCACCACCGTAATGGCGTGTTACCTTTCTGAAGAAAAAAAACATTCTAAAATGTTTTCTCTCTCTCTCATTTTTAAAAAACAGTAGTTGTAACATTATTATTATTATTTTTATTTATTTATTTATTGTTAATTTTTGAAAATGGGTCCAATAATTTATAATCACCCAGTATTATATTTCAGTATTTTCCGTTCAAACCTTGAATATTGTAGTCTAATCTGGGATCCTTACCTACAGTATAAATAAATGCAAAATTCTAGAACAAATACGAACTAAATTTTTGCGATATTTATTTACAAAAATAATTATTTTTGTTCTCTCGATCATCTTCATCTAAATGATATTTTTGAAACTCCTAGCTTGAAATCCACACGAGATCTTTCTAATGTACTGTATTTTTTATATAAAGTCATCAATCATTTGATTGACTGCGTTGATTTATTTTATTGTATTCATTTTAGTGTATCGACCAGAACCTTTAGAAATAATCGATGTTTTTAAAATATTTGATACTTTCTCATTATATAAATTTTACAGAATTTTTAATAAGTATACTGAAGACCTGGGTATTTTTTATATGTCATTTAAGGTTTTCAAAAGAAAGTGTTTATCACTTTTCATTTAATAATAGAATGTCATTCATAATAGAATTTAATTCAGAATGCCGAATCTGACTCGACATACGAGTGCAAAGGCAAACATCTAGTTACAAGCACTGTTAACCGATGTTTTGTGCAACAAAACTCTGAGTTGTCACAGACTATGGAACAACATTTGTACAATTTTTTAAACCTCCAGTTAGCATCCGCATTAAAAAAACCAATGAACAAGGAAAAGAAAAATATCGATACAATTACGACAAAAATGGACATGGCCGGGTTATTATTAAGTAGGCGAGGTAGGCAACTGCCTATGGGCCCCGCAGGGCCTCCAAATTTTGTTCTATTTATTTATTTTTGCTGCACTTCCAGAATAGTGTAATTTTGTGTTTTCATTTAATTTACAAAGGTCGCGTACTCGATCTTATTGAAATTTAAATCAAGTATCGTTTTAATTTTGGAAGATTATTCTAACAGCATACCTAATTAATTACCTTCCTCAAGTTGTAATCGTTTCATAATTCTAAAAAAATATGTTGGTTTCTAATTTTAAAAAAATGCCGATTGTATGATAAAACATTATTTAGATTTTGTTGAAAAAAAGTTCTGTCTCTCTTTTTTTCAACTATTTTGTATAAAAATAGGTTTAAATTTTAAGTTAGCATTTTTTATTAGTGATATACTGACATTAAAGCTCTCGAAAGTGTCCTCAATTAAACGGTTTACTATTCCAGCTCGTTAAAATTTGCTATTTAAAAAATTGCTTCTATAGAAATTAAATTAACATCAATATTAAAATGTCTGATTTTAGAAGTTGGCGAGTGTGAAAGGGGGCCCCGAGATATAAGCCGCCGAAGGGTCCCTCGGGGGTCCTGAAAGCGGAGAATGGCATCAGCTAAAATTGGTTTTGTTTACAGATTGCCCGGAAGATCTACGACGGAAGAGTTATTTTAACGCTCCGTTAGTCGCAATCGTTATCGGTCTCAGATACGCAAGTTCAGTATCTTTTATGATATGTTCAACTGATTTTGATAATTTCACGTCAGATACGCAAGAATCGTTTAATCGTCACGTCAGATACGCAAGAATCGTTATCGGTCTCAGATACGCAAGTTCAATATCTTTTATGATATGTTCAACTGATTTTGATAATTTTCCCTATATAATTATAATAAAGAGTGGTAATGAAAGTGTAAATGAGGAATCTGTAAGAAGCATTCGAATTCTGATGTATTAAAAACTGCTAATAGACACCGATTGATACGTATTTTTAAGATATTACGACTAACGGTGGTTTGGTGTGTGGTGGGGGTATAGCTCAGTGGTAGAGCATTCGACTGCAGATCGAGAGGTCCCCGGTTCAAACCCGGGTGCCCCCTACTGCGTTTATTTTGAAGATTGCTGGAAATCATTCATGCGACTTTTATCGTACTGAAATAACACGCATGAATGAGGCTGACTGAATTTATTTTGAAAAGGTACAAGCCAAACTTCGTACTTCTTGAAGCGAAATCTATACACAATTTCATTAAAAATGCTAATTCGAAACTAATCTTTCGTGTTAATTAACAAATATCTAAAGAAATCCAGCCATTGCTCTAGATAGAATAGGGTCAATCTAATATGACATATGTGGACAAACTGGCCTGATGGAAAAGTAGTATAAATAATAGCAAATATAATATTTATGCTTTATTTTATCTCTCGTTGGTGTTTAAAAAAAATTTTCATACAATTATCTATTTCATTGTATCTAAATTTTTTAATTTTATTTTGTTTACTTTGACTATATCTTGAAAAATAGTTTATTATACCTCCTTGAGTCCAAAAAACACAATTTTGGAATTATGTCTGTGTGTCTGTCTGTGAACACGATAACTCGAAAACTATTAGAGCTACGGGGATGCAATTTGGTATGTGATTTTTACACATAATTTGTAGGTTTCTATCAAATTTTGGACAAAATCCGTCAACGGCAAGTCTGTCTGTCTCTATGTCCGAAGTCATGCGAACACTATAACTCAAAAACTTGAATAGCTAGATGGATAAAATTTGGTACACAGTTTTATCGTCATGAATGTAGATCCGTATAAAATTTTGGGCCAAATCCGTCAAAGGGTTGACTGTCCGTCGGTCTGTATAATTTACTAATGAAACCAATCCTTTATTTCCACGCTCATGCGTACTGGAAGCAATCTTCTGTACACGCTAAAGGAGCGAATTACGTCAGTTTGTCCTTGAGACGGCAAGAGTGAAACCTAGCAGTGTGTGATTCTTTACCTAGATATTTTTCAATCACTATAATGAAAAACCTTCTGATAGTCACTGGATTCTGGGTAACAGTAGGTTCGAATTGTTTTAGCCACGTGGAGGAAGGGGAAACGGCACCTTTTGGGGGATGAATACGAGAAAGTTAGGGGAGAACACTCCCGCTGGTTTTATTTCGTTTATATATCAGAGCCAAATAACAAACTTCGTATTAACGAATAGGAAGGCCGATACTCGTTTGCGCACTGGGCATATCAGATAGGCTCTCTTCACTTGTTACTTGGAGAAGAACCACCCATGTGCTCGCGATGTAACTATCATAGGTGAGTCCGCCATATACTTCTAGAATGTCCAAATTTTAATTACCAACTTTTGCTGTTTTTCCAAACGCCTTCAATTTCCTTACCCAATTTACTCGGTAAAACACCTTATGCTTACACTTTTGCGTTTTTATGGTCCGTAAAGTTTTATTCACAAATATTAATTATGGTTTTATCTCACTAAACATTTTTTTTTCTGCATTTGTCGTTCCACCACTGTCTTAATTTCTTTCACTTTTGCTTGGCAAATTAATGGCTTTTGCGCCACAAAAAAACACTTAAACACCCTTATTTATCTACATACAGTCGAACCGCGATATAGCGAACCCGGGATATAACGAACCCTCGGTTACAGCGAACCTTTTACTTGTTCCCAACTGAAGCCCTATGTTAATTATGTATTTTCATGCGTTTATAACGAACAACAAACGCTAGAGACTCGGTTATAGCGAACTGAAAACTTCAAACTTTTCACTTCCCCAAAGGGACATTCTTTACTAATTGTGGTCGAGTCAACCCAACTTCTACAAATACTCTGGTCCAGAAACCACATTCCTCGCCTATTGTACCTTTGTTAGAGTCGTTGCTAACCCCATAAGTGAGACAAAGGAACAATAGGCAAGGCTCTTTACAGTTTCTATCTCCCCTCCTCCCCCTGGTGGACACCTGGCCTGGTGTGAACCTAGGAAGGGGGGGGGGGACTTTCTGGTCAGACGATCTAGGAGCAATCACGTGTTTTCTCTGCCATTTTAGTTTAATTGCTTGCCATTCTGTGAACTTTGCAGTGACCATGGCTAACGTTGGCAAGAGAATTATTTAATACTTTATTTGTCCTTAATTACTAATGAAAATATTATCTTATTAAAAAGTTTATTATAGAAGTAGTATATTAGCATGTTAGGGCATTTTTTTTTTTTTGCAAATACGGATACAGCGAACCTCGGTTAAAACGAACTTCTGAGTCGGTCCGTTGAGGGTTCGTTATAACGGGGTTTCACTGGATTATTTGGATTTTGTCCCTCTAAACGGTGTCTTGAATTCTGCAAATAGATAATCCCTGATTGAAAATCTGGTCACTTAGTTATTCTACTCTAAACTATCTAAACTAAAAGTCAGAAAAATTCTTCTCATCAAAAAATATTTCAAAATCAAACAAAATTTTGTTTTATTTTCCAGAATATGAAATAATGAATTAATTTCGTGCGCCTTAAAAGATTAATTTGCCACTGGTAACGAAAATGGGGGGTTCCTCTGATTATATGCCTGCCTTACCTCTTGCGCGTAAAGAATTACCTGCGAACGAGCCACCTGTTGGCAAGAAGTCCATTCAATTGACACCCTGCGCGTGCCTCGGAAGGGGAGGGCGAGGGTATAATGATCAAACGATTCTTTCCAGACCCCACAAGCTGCGGTTCCCCCCACCTCTCCATGCCCTATTTAAAAACTGAAGCCCGACTAAAAAGGGCACACAATTTCTACGAATGGGACTGTCTGTTATAAATAACGTGACCATTCGTTTTTTTCCTTCAAAAAGGGACATGTATTAATTTTTAGGTAATCGTACGTCTATTCATTGGAAATGCATATTTTTTTCAGATTTTATTTATTAGTGGAAACAACACGTGAAAATAACTAACTCGTAAGGTCTTGTATTTGCAAGCATATTATTATTAATGTCTGGCAAAAGCGCGGCTGTAATTTATTTAATGTTATAAGAGAGTATGTTTTCGTAGGAATGGCAACAGCGAGATGTTATCTTACGGGTCTCTTCTGGTACCCCCGGTTGGGTTGGGAGGCGTCACTTTTTCCGCCCGTTAACAACGGGAAAAGCGACGTCTCTCAACCCAACCGGGGGTACCAGAATAGACCCCTTGGTTTCAATTTTAATTTAAAACTAGAAAGGTGGGACGTGAGCACGAAGACGAATAAGTTATGGGACGTATTTGCTTGTTTTTACATTATTTAATAAATCTTTGTTTCGTCTTAAAAAATAGCCTATGAATGTAATTACATATGTAGCCTTGAAAGTATCTCTCTCTCTATATATATATACATAATTCTCTTACGTGGCGACAAACCAAAGTTCCTTTCCAAATTTAATTATATTAAAAGGTTCTCGTTATATAGGTTTTATAAAATTTTTAACACGTTCTCTGATGAACTTGACATTTTTGATATGTCTCTCGGTGCTTTTAAGTCGAAATATTTGCACCTTTTAAATACACGATATGTTTTATTTTGCCTTTCTACAACATTTTAGGTTTTTATGCTATTTGATTTTCCGTGTTCTTATGTATTCGACCCGTTTTTTGGCGCCGTGTTTGATTTATTTTTATCTTAAGTGTTGCATTTTTTTTTTAAATCTCAAGTGTGTGCCTTTTGGAAATGAACTTAATTTTTTTTTTTAAATACGGCTTTTGGTGTCA
>BGPR01017195.1:21767-33055 GCA_013235015.1 Araneus ventricosus
TTTTAATCACCAATAAATTTTTAATTTACTTTTTAACTAATCATGGACCATTTCCCTGTTATCTACACAGGTTCCAAAAACTGGGCTCACCACTCTGTGCTTGTGGCCTGGTCGGGGATGCCGACCACTATGTGTCCAGGCGTCCTATTACTGCTGAATTTCACTTAAAGGAACCGTCTGATGAACACAGAAAAAGCTGGTTTAAAAATTTAAGTTGTAATGGCCAGACCCAATCCAAAGTTATTCAGGCTTATAAAATCTGTAATGGCATTTGCGATCGGCTGACCCAGGGTCGATTGTTCATCAGTTCGTTGATTTTGTTCGGTTTTTGGTGTTGGTTTTTACATCGGAGAAAGGATTTTAACTTTATAGTTTGTATTGATCGTTTTGTCGTTTGAATGGCTTTGTGGATTTTTCTTTCCCTGCCGGCCCGCTCAAGGCCTTACACCCTTGCGGGTAGGCCGGTCCGGCATGGGCACTAAAATAAAAATAATAAAAAAAAACTTCTAAACAACTAGACAGTGCTTGTTGGTCTGAATACAGCGACGTACCTACATAAAATGGCGCCCAGGGCAAATACAAAAATAGCGCCCCCACCCCGGCTTTTAAAAACTGCAGTCCGCATATCTCCCCCACCAAACACTTTATGCCAAAGAGTACTAAGACTGAAATTACAATTAAACTGAAATAATAATCCATAAAACATTTTTTAACTAATATGATTTAGCCGTCTTCGACAACCAGCTGGTTCACACATCAAATTTATCTATTAATTTCGTTATGTCAAACAGCTTTCATAGTAACACACACAGGAAGAAAACTGTTGCACCCATAAGCTGTAGCATACATGAAAAGGTCAATTTCTTGGCATTAAATATATATATATATGTTACACTGATAGACATTACACACAATAGACACTGATTAGTTAATGTTTATTGAAAAGTATGGGTATTTTATTGAATTATATATTTACTGTCTTTAGTGCAATATCTTGAATTTTAGTCGTTTATATACAGTTATGTTTTATTGTTAGGGTTAGTATAAGACTTTCCTTTCTAAATTCTTTCATTTTAGGGTAAATTACCCTGTTTGTTTTTTCAACAACAATAGTAACAGGGATGGTTTGTACAACAAAATTATTTTAACCTGGCTAAAGCTTGTCCACAGCCAAGCTGCTTTATTAATTGTTGAAAACTCCATTTACTTGGATTGCCTATTTCAATACTTTTAATAACAACAGCGTTTTTTTACTTGTTGACATATAAATGCTTAAACTTGATTTTTTGTTCAAGGTATCTTTAGTATTTTCTATTTTTTAGATTTTATTTGAAATTGATGTATTGTTCAAATAATGACTTTTTAGTATAGGATTTGATTCTTGATATGTTTTGTTTACTTTATTTCTGTATGATTATATACAAGTTATATTTGGATATTTTAGTGATTAAAATCACGCATGATTCTGATGGTTATTACAATAATTTCATTTATAAAGAGATTAGAAATTTTATATTCAATTATTTATATCGCATAAATGAATAGCCTAAATTAATAACTACAGATATTTTAACCCTTAAAATATGGAGAACTGAAATTTTTCCTTATGAAATGCACAGTTAAAAATAACTATAGCTTTATGAATTATGGAAATCTTCTAAGTACTTCATATGCACTTAATAAATATCGCATGATAAATCTAATCCCGAGAAAAATTACCTTGTGTTTAAAATAAAACAAAGTGTGAAAGACTTCACAGCTTAAGAATAAAGTAAGTTTTCCATTAAAAATTTATCTGAATTACGATTATATTTTTCAACAAAAGAAAAACAAATTATTTAAAGATTTGATGAAGCAATGAAAAAGGTTTGTCTAAAAATTCAACAGTAAAAACTAATATATAATATTAATAATATATAATGTTATAAATTATATTGAAAGATATTTTTTAAAAAATTTGTTTTGGAAGGAGTTGATGTTCTTGATCATCTATACCGGGAAAAAAAAAGATGCCTCAAGTAATACTTTCCATTGGATTATGGTTCTCTTTTTACAACATTTAAAACATCTATATAATTAACGCTTTTCCAATTTTCTAACAAAATAATAACGATAGGAATATGAAACGACTTGATGCACTGAAAATCTTAGGTGGATACTTACTATACATCAAATTTTGAGCAGAGTTGTACAATGCCCGCCTTTCACTGGAGGTAAGAAAAAAGAGCAAATCCTATTTTAGAAATCAACAGTTCCATTAAAATACAAAAAGTCGATAAAAATAAAGGTAGATAGAAATATTTTGAAAGAAATAGAGACAAAAAATATTGTCAACCAGCGTGAGTGGTCTCCCCTAAACTTTCTCGCATACTTCTCTGAAAAGGAGCTGTTACCCCTCCCCCCGCGTGGATAAAAAAATTCTAACCTATTGTAACCCAGGATCCAATGACTATCAGAAAATATTTAGGTCAAAAATCAAATTCGAAGAGATGCGATCCGATTAAATGCATACCGATTTCTACTCTTTCTTCGCTCAAGGACAATCCTTCCGCGTGCACAGATTGCTACCAAGTACGCATGCGCATGGAAAATCGGATGAAAAAAAAGCGCCAAGCAGGAGTCTATAAATATCGTGCACAGAAGATTGCGTCCAAAACGCATGCGCGTGGAGATAGCGGACGCGTTGGAGGTGCGCTTATACAGACCGACAGACAGTCAACCCTTTGACGGATTTGGCCCAAAATTTTATACGGACCTACATTCATAACGATAAAACTGTGTACGAAATTTTATCCATGTAGCTATTCAAGTTTTTGAATTATAGCGTTCGCATGACCGCGGACATACAGACAGACAGATTTCCCGCTGACGGATTTTGTCCAAAATTTGAAAGAAACCTACGAATTATGTTCAAAGACTACATACCAAATTTCATCCCTTTATCTCTAATAGTTTACAAGTTACCGTGTTCACAGACAGACCTAATTCCAAAATTGTGTTTTTCGGACTCAGGGAGGTGTAAAACGTGGAGATTCGCCAACATCTCGAGTTCGAATTTTTTGACGATTACAATACTTTCTCTTTGTATACTTCGTATACGAGAAAGTAAAAATGCTATAATATTTAATGCTACTAAATTCTGAAAGGGTGCTAAAATCAGAAATATTCTGACTTTTTATGCTCTTTTTGTAACCTGTAAAAATATTTAAAAAATAGTCACCTAAAATTATTTTTGCTCTTTTCTACATTTCTTAGATGTCTGTTCTTTAATTTGGGACTAATATAATTTTCTCAGAAAAAATATTTGTCGAGAAAAAGGAAGAGAAAATGAGGAACATATCTATTCTACACGCCTAATCATGTAATAACCGGCCTTTCGGAGGGTTAAAACTTTAGAGAGAATTAGTACAAATAATTTAGTACACGGAAAAAATCCCACAAATACGAATAATAAAAAAATTATACACATTACTTTTCATCCCTAGAAACTCTAAATATTGACAACCTGGAATAGATTCCCTTTACAGTTCAACAAACAAGTAGAAATATTTTCCCATGCGTTTACTCTGCTGTTTAAAAGTAGGAATTTAATCCTAATTATTTGTCACGAACTTCGGAAGAAGCCGATAAGCCAATCAGCGTGAAAACGGAGGCTATAACATTTTACCTCAAACCCTGCCGTGAGAAACAGGGATCGTAAACCACAATTTCTAGACACCCTGTGAAGTTAAGCGATATATTAACTCCTCTTTACTAAAACGATCTGAGGATGGTCAAGTATACCCCTCTCCCCCCACCGAAATACAATCTTTGAAAAGGACCTCAACGAGCTTTTCCGCAGAATGGGTTTTTGTAATGCTATTTTGTTTTGAGAAACGCAGCGTGAGTTGGTTCCCAGGCTGTAAAACTGACTGCACCCTTTGTGTTTTCCCACACTTAATTGGAACCACTTTGATGCTTAAGAATCTGAGGGATAAGAATTTAAAAATATTTTTTTTTTCTCGTATATGCCTCAATTTTGCGCCCCCTGGTACTGGCGCCCAGGGCGCTTGCCCTACCCGCCCCACCCTTGTTACGCCACTGTCGGAGTACGAAACACAAGTCAACAATTTGTTCATAAATATGAGCCAAATGAAGCACAAATGCATTTACCGCAAGTGGTTAATTAGTTCCTCAATTAAGGATAATAACTGACTATCATCATTTTTCCTGCTCCCTTTCTACACACTTGGATTTGCGTAAGTCTGACCACATTCCAATTTGACCGATTTAATCGCCGATTTTCTCTTATTTTATGTCATAATTTACATTGGATACACATGTGTTCATCTTCGATTCGATTTCTTGCCCGCAACGACACATTGGATTTTTCTAAAAAAAAGTCTACTTTGGTACTCACCGAAAACACCTTGTCCAGTATCCACCAAAGTCAACCAAACGCGAACGCAAATGTCGCCAATTGTGAACAGCGAAGTCGCCAAGAGCGAAGCGATTTTTCGTTAGCCGGACGCAAATGTCTCCAATTGTGAGCCAAACGCGAGACATTTGCGCCAAGAGAATGGTTGTAGGAAATTTGGCGACATTTTATTGACTACATTATTTTTGCGATTTTTCGCTTGCAGAAAAAGGAAAACAGAAAAGTACCGGCAGCTCTCCCGAATTGACCTGGTGCGCCCTTAACCAGCACAATTCGATACTGTTGTTGGGGCCTTTAGGCAGAGTTACCATATGTCCGGATTCCTAGCTCACGTCCAGAAAAGCGGCCGGATCTTCAAAATGTCCGGATTTACATCAGTGAACGCGGCGAAAGAGAAATTTGGTTGCAATTGAGAAAGTGTAACGTATTCTCAAAAGCTGGCATAATTCCACGAATGAAAGAAAATTCTTTGTTTGCACGGTCTGTACATCCATTGTTGATGAGAATGCGGCTCAGCCCCCTTATCCAGTCCCCAGTTCAAACTGAAAATTAAAAGTTTTGACGGTTTTATTTTAATTAAAATTGTGTCTTTGCATTCGGACGTCTTAATATTGTGACAAACGTGGAGAGTCGCTTCCCAGCAATGTGAGTCTTATGGTTGGGAAGAGAGTTTTACAGGGATAAGTATGGGATGGCTAGCGCAGCCACGTCTGTTTCCCCGACCTTGGCGACAAACTTGGTGACGAAATATGGGATCTTAAAGGTGCTGGAATCTTCTCGATATCTCTATTAGGAGAGAAGATACGCGATGAATGTGCTAGATCATTCAATGTGACGTCACGGCCTGCCGGGAGAACTATATAAGGAGAGCGCTTGGACGACGGAGGGTGTCTTGATCGACTGGGATCGCCTTGGAGCATGCCAGCTAGAAAGCTGGTGAGTTGAGCGCTATTGAAAGTGCAGTGATTGTCTACTAGTTATTAGTTATTTGTTGACTATTTGTGTTGATAGATAACAAAGTGCTGAACTGTTATTACCTGCGAATTGTTGTCTGTTTGCATTGGTAATCTGTGCAAGAACTATTGTTTCCTGTACCTGTGCTACGTGTTTTCCTGCATATTTGTAAATAAGCCTTCATTCTCCATAATCCTGCGTGTTGGACTGTTTACACCATACACCCACAGTAAGACTTTTGCAACAATATATATTTTTTAATTTTCATTTCTCAAACTCAGTGCCATTGTTATGAAAGCGGGTCATTGGTAGGCAGCTTTTAGAATTTAATATTATACTTTCACCTCCCCCCCCCCCCAACCCAAGACTCTTCAAACCACTACCCGGCCTGTCCGAATTTCAACTAAAAATTATGGTAACCCTACCTTTAGGCGATGGCAGCTCCGGAGGCCCCTTTTTCGATCGCATCTTCCAAAACTAGATATTTTTATTGATTCAAATTAAATCTCTCAATAATGGTTTTTAAATAACAAATATTACGGCAAATTAAAATAAAAAAGCTTTAAAATTATGGGCCGCACGAAAGAAAAGTGCTTTCAATACTTCACGTATAAAAGATTTGAATTTAAAACTCATTTTAAACAATATGGTGGAGAAAAACGCAAAAAATTCTAATTAATCTAAATACTCTCTCAAAGCTTCCCATTGCTGTTGTCTAGTGAGTCATGTGGCTAACTGCAAAACAAATGGCCACAGCAATCCATCTTCACCCGAATTTTAAAACATAAAAAATAAATCAATTAGTTCATCTTTCACGCCTAGTTGAATTGATCAAAAACCGTGATTTTTGAAAGATGGATGAATTTTGTGTGGGGATAAGACTTTATCTTCTGAATAGGAAAACGACTCAGGAAACCAAAGCCAAGTTTAAAAGACATTCTGGGGGCTCTGAACCTTCGATTAGAACAATTTTTTAGTGTTTTGGTAGCTTTCGAAGCTTACATATGAGCACATGTGAGGCCGAACGCCCAAGACACCCTTTTGAGGTCACAACTGAATATATCATTGCAAAAATCAGTACTTACGTATTAACGCCACCGCAGCTACAGATTTGGCGGTTTTTAAGTGCCGCCAATTTGGCGGTTTTTGTACTTACGCCAATCTCTTTATTGGCGCATTACCGCCAATCTGTAGCTGCGGTGGCGTGAATACGTAAGTACCCAAAAATCCATGAAGTTATGATTAGTGAGAGAGGAGTTATAGGAAGAGGAAATGCTAAGTTTATAGGCATCTCATGATATTTTGCATGAACATCTACACATGAGAACACTCTCCACAAAATGCGGGCAACACGGGATCAAAGAGGTATTGCCAGAAAAGTTTGAAGCTTAATCAGCGGAATCTAAAGGAATTCTTGTTTTGTCCAACCTGTTGATTTGAAGAAAATGTGTTGAGAAATTCTGCATTTTAAGCTACGAAGCATCTTGCATCTTTTCTAAAATGTCTCTCGTACCTTTACTCTAAGAATCGAAGCATTCTTTCTCTAAGATTTTTACGTCATTTCTTTGAGCTAGTCACTTCACTTGACATCCATATTGGCAGCTATTTAATCGGAATCGTATGTCGTTGTCTATTCTATTCCCGCAGCTGATATGTAGATCTACTGATTATTAGCAGCGTATATATACTTGTCTCTACTATGTCATTGCGTCTGTAGGTCCTCAAAGCATTCTCTCCTCGGAGAGACTTCAGTGCCATGTAAGCTGTTGCTGTACCTATAAGATGTAGGAGGAGTATCAACCTTGTTAAATGGAAATGTGATCTGTAAATATGTTCTTAAATGTGGTCGTCCAAATAAATGTCTCTTTTAACTTATACGATTCATCATTTCTGAAACAATAAGAAATGCTCTATCTCATAGAAATTCCACTGCATGCAATAAGCCAGGACGCTTTTTAGCTCTTTATCCAGCAGCTCTTCATAACTAGTGTTACTCAAGCTGCCTGTCTCTACTTTACGAGACTAACAAGTGATATTGGTAAACTCGCTTCCTGTGCCTAACAAAATGCAGCAATATAAAAAAAACAGAGTCGTGCCTAACCTGAGGCAAAGGGATAATATCCTCAATCCGTATAAATAAATTCGAGATTCTGCGACAGAATAACAGTTTAATTAATGTAAATATTTTTACCGTTACTATAGTTAAAAAAATTACGTCATTGTGAATTGTTAATATGAATGTTTATGGACAGAAACAAATTGGAAAATTCGTTTTTACATTATTTTATCAGTGTTTATGGACTGAAAGGCCGCCGAATTTGAAACTCTTTCCAGCTGTTCTCCAAAAGCAATTGCCTCATTAGTAGAGTTCTCAACCAAGTTCCTGAATGGGAAGGAATAGAACGTACTATTTCATATTTACAAGTTAGAATGGTCGATATTGGCAACACCAACCAGTTTGTATATCTAAAAGATTATTTAGGAAAAAATAATTCCAACCAAAACTGCGAAGCAACTACGAAATTGAGAGAGGAAAAGAGATGGCTGAAGTTTTTTGCTGATACGAAGTATATTGATCAGAAGCCATGTATAAAGCTATGCGAACACGTATAGCCATTCCAGCCCACAATGTAAATGTGGAGAAAATATTTTCCCTAATGTCAATTGCATGGTCGGGCAAAAGAAACAGGTTGTCAGCGGAGAAAATTGAAGCAATTTTGACTTGTCGTTATAATTTAAAATTGACTCGCGCTAAATTTTATAAATATTTATGTGAAAGAAGAAAATGATATAATTAAGAAGGTAAAAGCACCTTTAAAATATGACTGACTTTCATCTTTTATATTATTCCGCGTGTTCATTTTATTATATCGCTTAAACTTGATTGATTTTTTTATCAGAGTGAAATAAACCTACCCACTTTTCTTCGTGTTTTATTTATCTACCGCTTAAACGTCCCGTATCAATGCTCGGTACTCATCTTGCACTGGCCCAGCTCTGCCACGAAACTTAAACTAGCTGGCTCACAGACCGTGAGATAAAATTAAATATAGATGAAAGTCTGTCTCTCTACGAACAAAAGGAGCAAACCATATCGGGTATATGAATCATCTAGAGTGATAAGGAGGTGGGCGAATCATTCAGAGATGAGGAGGTGGAAGAATCATCCATGGAGGAATAATTTAGAGCGATAAGCAGGTAAAGTACCTCCGATAATTAAAAAATATCCCTGATATTTATGCTAGAGAAGTGCCTACTTCAATTAGAGGCGTTGCAACAATCTCGTGCAACTTTCGGCAAGCTTTGAAAGTGAAACATGTCCCTCATAAAAAATTTAAAAGTCAGTGGGCAGACATAAAAGTATATTTACATGCAATATCGCCGCCGCTGCCTCATACGATGTTGTCCAGTATGTATCGCGAGAAGGGAGACCGGACAGGCTGGAGTGTTCTCGTCCCCTACTTCGCATAAAACGATCTAATAGGACGCGTTCTCTGGTTCGTAGGAAGCGAAGAAACCCGAGTTCGCATTTTGGACGCCTTCCTTTCGAACGATTGCATACACAAACTTGGATGACTAGACCACATACCAAATTTCATTCATCTAAGTCGCAAAGTTCACATACTACACGTGAATTGTGATGTTGATAATTTTGAATAATTACTAATAATTACTATTATATTCTTATTACTATTAATTTTATTTTTTAAATACCCATGGTTCTATTTCTAAGTAAAGGAAAAAAATACCAGATTCATGGATAAATACTTAAACCAGCGGGAGTGTTCTCCCCTAAACTTTCTCGTATACTTCCCCAAAAAGGTGCCGTTTCCCCTTCCCTGCGTGGATAAAAAAATTCGAACCTACTGTTACCCAGAATCCAATGACTATCGGAAGGTTTTTCATTATAGTGACTGAAAAATATCCAAGTAAAGAATCAAATTCAAAGAGATGCGTACCGATTTTCCGCTCTTACCGGAACAAGGACAAACTGACGTAATTCGTTCCATAGCTTTCGCGTGCACAGAAGATTGCTTCCAGTACGCATGCGCGTGGAGATAACGGATTCTCTTCAAAAGTAAATTATACAGACAGTCAACCCTTTGACGGATTTGGCCCAAAATTTTATACGGACCTACATTTATGATGATAAAACTGTGTACAAAATTTTATCCATTTAGCTATTCAAGTTTTTGAGATATAGTGTTCGCATGACCGCGGACAGACAGACAGACTTCCCATGGACGGATTTTGTCCAAAATTTGATAGAAACCTACAAATTATGTTTAAAGAGCACATACCAAATTTCATCCCTTTATCTCTAATAGTTTTCGAGTTATCGTGTTCACAGACAGACAGACATAATTCCAAAATTGTGTTTTTCGGACTCAGAGAGGTCTAAAACGTGGGGATTCGTCAAAATCTCGAGTTCGAATTTTTTGACGATTACAATACTTTCTCTTTGTATACTTCGTATACGGGAAAGTAAAAACTCAGCTTGCATGAATAAATGACCTACACATGATTAAGGTTTTAAAGACTAAACGCTTATTTAACAATTTGACACACAAAAAATCCAATACATTTAAGAAGAGTCTTGGTTAATCAGTAGTCATAATGCAACGTTAAATTTCTAATTATAGAATGGGCCCCACCTCAATAGACAAATAACACATCTCATCCATGTCAAAAACTTGAAGTGTGTAAATAAACATATATAAATAGATGTTATACAATCAAATCTTCTAAATAACAAAATTCATGAAATAATCTTAACCCACACACTTGCTAAATGTATTCAATTAATCAAAATCTATTGCTAAATTTTAAACTTCAACCAACAACATTCAGAATTTGATTTAGAATTTTATCATCATGTAATTCTACCATTTAAATTTGGTAACAATGCAATTGTAGAGTTCTTTCATCTAAGCAATCATACAATTATTACCATTAAATTTTTGCTACTTAGAAATTCTACTATTTTTATTTATCTCCAGGGAAAATCAACGACTTTTATATTCAAGCTAACACTAAGACCCTTTAAATGACTTCAGCAATCAAAACACTACAATCAAATTCAGCAATCAAAACATCACAAATAGATTCCTGAAAATTTCAATCTTTAATTTTTAAACCAAGGTAATTTATATTCAAATAGCAATAACACACGGCTCTTTTGGCAGTTAAATTCTGCAATGTAGAGTTACGCTGAAATAAATTAAACTTCATGTAAATTAATTTTTTAAAGTACATAAATAATTTTGAGAGTGTGACACGACAGAATATACACGACAAACTGTTACCCGAATGACTTACATGGCCCAAAACTCGATATATATCTACAAGTGCAGACAGACAAGCTTCCTGCAGACGGATTTCGTCCAAAATTTGATGGACAAATACGAATTTGGTGTAAAGATCACATGCCAAATTTCATCCGTCTACCTGAATGCGTTATTGACAGACAGGCTTATTTCCAGAACCGTGTTTTTGGGACTCAGGGAGGTCTAAAACGTGGAGATTCATCAAGATGATTACAATATACTTTCTCTTTTGTCTACTTCGTATACTAAAAACTAAAGATTTGTTTCGGCGCCACCTGCTAAAGTGTGATCCTTTAAAAAATTTCATAAATGAAGCTTTGATTATTTTTTTTATTTACAATTTAATACCAAAGTCAGATGCCGATACCCAAACAGAAGCAATTTGTCGACCCTTGATTCAGAATGCTGAAAGCGCACGACACCAGTCCTACGTCAACTACTTGCATAGAACTTATTACAGCCAGTATTACAGTGACCAGAGTCAGAAGCTGATACCCAAACAGGAGTAATTTGTCGACCCTTGATTTAGAATGCTGAAAGCGCACCACGTGTACTTCGTTCGGTTACGTATTGCTCGTAGGACTGGTGTC